>JAPTYQ010000006.1:26745402-26760662 GCA_029814465.1 Ostorhinchus cyanosoma | reverse complement strand
GTATGTGGGGTAGGGGTGTATACATGGGGGCGTGGTCCATATCTAACGTAATTAACGCTGGCATGAAATGAAAGTGAAACTTGCCATACTTTCAACGTCTGACTCCCGGCTTCCACGCCTCTATTATAGAGTGGATCTTACACCAAATTTTCACAACTTCTAACCTGTACCCACTGGACCCCCTCCTCTACTCTAGGGGCCCCCCACAAATGCTGGGCCCCATGAATTTGTCACGTTTACGCCCCTTTTACGAAGCCCCACAGGTCGTGAATTCTGAGACTGTCGACAGTTCAGTTCAGGTGAACGTTAGTGGCAGTAATGAAGGATATAGGAGTAAGAAAAGTCAGTCACAACCTGCCTGTTTATTTCAGTTTGGTTGGTTGTTACTGAAAATGTACAGCAGCGGAGAAGCGTAATTCCTTTATATGTATTATGTTAATGTATTTATTTTCAATGTCAAATGGAATAAACTGCTTTGTGTATATGAATGAATCATAGTTCTGGTATTCGACTGATGGCACTCAACTGCTCGTCTTGGATTTTTGCGTCTTATATGGTGGTGCACATTAATGTTTGTATGGATTTGTGATGCATTTTAAGACAATGTGCCTAAAAATAAAACTAAGAACCACTCTGAAAATCCAAAGAATCACAAAAATAAAAAAATAAACCTCAATACTTCTCTGTAGGCTTTTGATCTTACAGCAGGGGTGAGGATGGTGAGTGTGCAGTATTCCCTAAGACACACCCTCTTTTGATTCCCCAAATCACATCTGAAGGATTTGAGTTAAATCCCTCTTCTAACTAAACCTCTGCACCAGACTCCGTTTTCCCTCAGAAATACCTCACATGACTAAATCTTACTCGAACGTTGTGTTTGACTGCAGGGATTGCGACATAAATTCTTCATATTTTAGTTAAATAAGACACAACACTGAATATGTGTAAAAACAGTCCCTCAGCTTAGACCGGAAAGCTTGTACTTTGACCTTGAAAGGATAAAGGCATTTTATTAAAGCCCTTTAACAAACACTAGGAAGCTTAACTGTAATATGTGACGCAGATTTTCCTTTTTTTTTTTTTTTTATGTACACCCACACATTCATGTTCCCAGGTTAGAGAGCAGGCTCTATGGGAACATGACTCACCATTGACTGTGAGGTGCACCCAGCTGCCGTTGTGGAAGGTGTCGTACTGTTGCTCCAGCATCAGGACCCTGCACTCGTACCAGCCCTGGTCCTCGGAGCGCACAGGGTCAATCTGCAGGGAGGCCTTCCCATGCAGAGAAGCTCTACCTGCACACAAAACAAAAGACACACAGATGAACCATCCCATCCCTGTATTTTTATTTTTATTTTTTTGGCATTTTTACTGCTTTTAAGCCTGTCTTTTCCAGCAGAATGAGCAATCCCACTGCCCCATTCAACCTCACCAGAGTCAGACTGGTAACCACAAACATCCATCATAGCAGTTGAGGGTTAAGTGCTTTACTTCGGGGCATTTTTTCTAAGAGCATAAAACAGATTTATGAGTTGTTGGTTTGGCCTTTTGGAGTCAGAGCAGTGCAATACTTCCAAGTGGACTAAAAATAGTTCTTATTTTGTTTTATCAACAGATTAAAAACGCAAAATATATTCTCCATCCCAGTAAGAGCTACTGTACATGTTAGATTGTGCAACATAATAGAAATCTTTTCTCCTATTTTTCTTTCCTGCGGATTTCCAGCTAAGACAACTAGTTATTAACCATAAAGCCCCAGTGCTACTTTTGCAGTAGTTCCCAAATGAATTTTTCTCTCCATTTAACTATTCATAAGACATTTATTTATTTATATATATTTATATATATATTTATATTTATTATAATATTATAATATTGTCCACTGCATTTGGCATTTTTTTTACTATAAATCATATGTTGTTATATTTATTGTCTATACTTAATTTAAATGCTCATGAAAACTCACTGAAAATGCAAAGCTTATTATATTAAAACAGAGAAAACTGAGGAAAAAGTGACTTTTTCAGCAAAGATATCAATAACTGAATGTAAAAACAAGCATCTTCAGCCACTGTCATTTATCAAACTCCATGGGTTTTACTGTTGAATCAATGTTTCAGAAGATAACAGTGTTTCCATGTTCACTACGGAGCCTCTGAACGTCCAAATGGGTCATATCTGATGACCATGAAAAGATGACAAGTTGTATTTTACACCAATTATTTACATGCATTAATAGGATTAATGGATCAACATGTATTAAACATTTTAGCTTTAGTAGATGCTTCTGGTCACTGGTGGATGTTTGGGTCTTTATGGGTTAAACTACTGTAAGAACAAGTTTATTTTGATGTACAAAGTCCAAGTTGGAGGAAAATGCATTCAATCTTTGTGTTTTTCTTTCTCCTGGTACTCCATTCACAATGTATTACTTTAAATACTACATTCTGGATAAAGTCCAAGCACGGGATGGAAGGCAGGAAAACACCCTGAGCAGTTTGCCAGTCTCTCACATGGAGCTCACAGATATATTTACAGTATCTATGGGAAATTTGGAAGCTTCAGTCAACCTGAGTTCCATGTTTATGAGGAGGAAACACGACATCTAAAAATAAAACTAAACCTCAGTGGATTCATGACGGACAAATTATACCTGTAATTAATGTTTGTACGTAGACTGTTAACTTAATAGTTCAAATTAATGTTTTCGGTTCAGTAAACAGTAGACTGGATTTTATATGTGATTTATCTTTGTCGATACTGTGCAGCCTTAGTGTACTGATTTAAATCACTCACATAAATCTTAGAATAGGATAAACAAACTTAAAAAAAAAAATTTGCAAATTCTTACTGAACTGATTTACTGTGCCATCTCATATCAGATTGAATCCAAATAGAAACAGACAAACATAGAGCACAAACATAGAATACATTTAAGTTGCTATAAAATAAGACAAATAATATGTAACCATAAATGTATGTAATTCATGTGACCATTAGGCCCTGAAACCTGAAGATTTACAATTAACATAATGAGACCAAAATGGATTTCAGTCTTCTTCATCTGTAACACACACATATACAGCGTCTCTATAAACAAATTAAAAATGCCTCTTGTGCATGTATAAAAATGTATTTTAATTGGAGTTGACTGACAGGGACTAACAGACGCATAACAGACCAGACTTAAATTTCACTCTGTACTCTTATTCCTGGAGCACTGCCCACTTCAAACTATTAAGATAAGCACAGAGGAAATGAAAAATTAAAAACATTTCACATGTGAAATGACCAAAACTTTTGTAACTGGCAGAGAGTTGTGTGTCCGAACCCACACCTCATGGTGGATGCTGATTGAACTTTCAGAGCCTTTAAAATAAAGTATGTGGTGTCGCTGTGGGAACAGACCGGCCGTCTACCTCACAGAAATCATATATTTCGTATAAAACCTCTCCATCCCCACCTCTCTTTTTTCTTCAAGGCTCAGGATAAATTGGAATTCTAAAAGGAGAAAATCACAAGGGATGAGAGAAGTTCCGGAAACCAGGCATGGTGAAATCTTCAGCTGCTAAGCTGTCTGTCTTCAGGCTTCCAGCCCGCTGCTCACATGGCTGCCTCTGACAGCCCAACAGACTAAAACATTCGCTTCTGCTCTGTCTGACGAGTGTTCGGAGATGGAGCATTTTTCCAAACTTTGATGTACTGTAAGTACTGTTTCCTGTTACTTCAGACTGAGTGTCAGGTAAATATACTGATGTTGAGGGTGGGCTGAATTGCTCTCCAAAGCACAATATATAAATGTAATAGATAGACGCCCCGATCCTGGGATTGCTGCCATAGTTGGGTTAGAAAACTGACGGGTTTTGTTAGCAGAAAATCGATGAAGCAAAGGAGAAGAGAAAAGAGTGGGGACTGCAGTCTTGCAGTAAAAGGGTAGACTTAAAAAGTCAGGTCTATTTTTGCCTGCCTATTGAAGTGCTGAGTGGGGTGGGTGGTGGCGTGAAGGGTAGGGATCAACCTCAACTCCCATTTGTCAAGGAGTGAGAGGGTGCTGCTGTAGACAAAGTTAACAGCACTGTACACACGTCAGGACCGGGCCCCTGGGCATTCACCACTTAGACATACAGGGTTCTGTCTGCTGTGAAAACAGAGGCGCTTACACCTTGTTCAGATCACATCACACAGTCTGACAGGCAGGAAAGCTTTGAAGAGGTAATTCTAAAGATCTGATGTGACAAAGTTTGCATTGTGGTACACTGGAAAACAACCAAAAGACCCCAAGAACTGCATATGAAAAAGTAAAAAAAACATTAAAAATAGTATAAGGGTCAAAGCGTATGCCTCCTCTTTTGTAAGACTTTGAGAACAAACATAATGTACAGCTCACCTCAACCCACACCCGAAGATCATAACTGCATCACATTAAGATGTTTCAACCTTCAAAAAATCATAGTCATATGGATAATGCACAGACTTTCACTTCTCTGTAAATACAAAGAAGGAATGGTTGTACTTTCATATTACACCACCACAAATCCAGCTTATTACAGCATGTTGGAATGATTACCTCTGAGACTAAAACAATTAACCAGGTTTCAATCACAATTAAGACAATCGGATAAGCATAAATACCCTTTTTAAGGCCTTCAACCCTCCTCACTGTTTTGACATTATCACACATTCTGAAATGTAACGGCGGACGTACAGGTATGACTAAAAACATTAACAAGATCTCCATTCTACTAACATATTTCAACGGATGAAAAACTACCAGTATACTAATTAGGCTCTGGAATGAAATGTAAAAATGGAAGTAATTTAAAACAAAAAAAACCTTTACAATGAAGTAAAATCAACAGGAAAAAAACAGGAGCAGAATCTAAAATATTTACTGTTAACTTTCTAGCATTTTAGTCACAAAATTGGAATCACAACCAGGAGGACGGATGCTTTTCCTCTTGAAAAATTGTAACTGTAGTATTTTTAGTAAAATGCTTAATGTTGTGCACACACTAAAAATCTAATATATAAAAAATGAAGCAAACCTTAAAGCAACTGTAATAATAGTGAATGTCTTTCTTTGACCATAAACGACCTGATTTCCAGTTAAAGCTGCTGTTAAGAGAGATACACTTTAGTTTTACAACGGCATGTCCCAAAGCGGGAGAATCTGACACTAAAATTTCGCAAGCTGCATATTTAAATTATTGATTGCGTCTTTGCTTGAGCGTGCACAAAAATAGATGTTTTTTAAATGTCTTAATTTCCATATAACCGCGGGGCAAACAGGCAAAATGATCCAAAAAAGAAGGGGCTACATGCAGATACGTACTATTCCCCATTCAGCAGTAAAACGGACAGAGGAAATACACGGCTGTAATAAATGAACAAATTCTCTTAGATGTGATAAACATCTCTAAATTAACCCATAAAAACCCAGTTCTACTTTTGTGATAATTCCCAAATAAATTTCTCCCTAGAGTTCACCTTTTTTGAGTGATTTATCACCATTTATTATATTACACTCTGCATTTATTTTATTTTTCTTTTCAGTAAAAATCACATATTTTCCTGTTTAATTTACTGATCATGTAGATAAAGTTGGGTGTTATTATGTCAGAAACAGAGAAAATTGAAGAAAAAGTGATTTTCTCAACAAATATATATAATATGAATTTGTCCATCTACTGTCAAACTCCGTGGGTTTTACTGGTGAATCCATTTTGTAGAAGACGACAGCGTTTCTACGTTCAAAACAGAACCTCTGAACGTCCAAATGGGTCATATCTGATGACCATGAAAAGCTGTAAAACTGCATTTAACACCAATTATTTACAAGAATTGGTTGGATTAGTGGATCAGCAGTCATTAAACATTTTATATCAGTACATAATTTTGGTCGCTGGTGGATGTTTGGGTCTTTATGCGTTAATATAATACAGTTCTTTTAATAATTGGACTGGAAACTGAACTGTGTGCAAATTTAACTGCACTGAACCCGTTTTTTGACTGATGTATCTGTAGTTCCATATGTCGGTGTACAGTTTTCATGGATTATCTCCTCTGTTGAAGCTGGTGTGTAATAAAAATTAGAATAATTTAATAACAATTTACTCCATTCACCAATTTTCTTTATGTAGCGCGATAACAATTCCTGTGAATCGGCTAAATGAGCTCTGAGACCGTATGGATCCATTAAACGTCTCAAAGCGCATTTCTAGTCCAGTGTCATTATCACACTGTCACCATGCAAATGCAATCCCCAGAATACACTTTAATCTATGTAATGAGACTGGCCAGATTCATGTTGCATCTGTTCACTGGTAATTCCTCAACAGTGGACTTGACGCCACATGGCGGAGGCCCATCAGAGGCTGAGTGAGCACAGTGGAGTATGATGCTGAACTAAAAGCTCTGCTCGTCCATACCCTGCTGTTAGTCACCAGGACGAAATAAACAATGAAATGCTCCGGCAGCGACAGGATCTACAGCAGCCACTACAAAACAAAAGACAGATTCCCCCCAGACAGCGAGTCACTGCCATTAGGCTTCTTTGTAGTGATGACCCTTCTTCAAAAGCCCCAAAGGGAGACATTTCAGTGAGGTCCTCAATATTATTTACACATTTCTCACTCCCTGCTTTGTCTCAAAATTTTCAAGTGATAAATCTGTTCATTTCATTCACTTGTGGGAAACTCACACCAGGGAGATGAACCCTTCAGCTTTGCCTTTATTTCACAGCATATTATCAGGTCAGAAAGACTTTGTATGTGGTAAAGAGGTGGGAACAGGGAAGGATAATTCTGACCTCATTCTGACAGATCAACATCTAGTAAAAGATACTGAAGCAACATGAGGAGAAGCAGTTTCCTCTTGTGAGGAGTCTCTGCAAAGGAAACTGTCAGAAAGGATGCTATTGTGGTTGTGCTGTGATGGTATATCTATGTATCTAGTCACTGATATGCTGTACTTTAACCTACATTTTTACCTGAGAAGCTCGTGTTGGTTATCACCTAAGGGGGTCATATTTTGCTAAACCCACTTTTATTAGTCTTTGGTTTATTTATTTGTGTATTTGGACCCTAATAGCAAAGTTTGAATTTGAACCCTCCAGGTGCTGCAAAGCTATAATTATATTTATTTTGGGAAAATTCAAGTGGATTTCTACAACCCCTTTTAATTCCTTCTTAATTTGCTGCATCTATATCTAGTCACATCACAGACATTTGCACATATAAGGACAATTTCTCCAAATACGCCATAATTGTGCGCAGCAGTGGTTGTAGTCCATACTGAAAATATGTCCAAACTTCGAGCTGATTATGTAAACTATTCAGTTGATTGTATTAATGAACACAAGTATTTGAACGGCACAGAGCAGCACAGTCAACAACCTGGAGGGGGCGGGGCCTGAAGTGGCTCATGTGCATTTAAAGGGCCAGTGCTCAAAATTACCTTTCTGGTGTCATTACTCAGAAATAGTGTTGAAGATGAACCTGTGGAGTTGAATTAATGAAGAATTCAGACCCAAGCAGAGCATTTAGAGTTTATAGAGACCAGAAGGAAAAGTTTTAAAAAACATAATTCCATTTAAAAAAGCCAAATATCACTCCTTTAAACTCTAGATATACTTTTGTGATTTCATAAGAGCCAGACTGGCTTGATTTATTAGTCCTGTTCTATATGTATACACACTTTTTAATACTGACTCTATAGGTGCTCTGTGCTGCATTGTCACTGGAGTGTGTTGTGCAGCATGTATGTACAATGCAGCAGCAAATTGCTGAGACACAGTTATTTCCCTCTCTGCACTCAGAGGCAGCAGGCCTGAATGCCATATTAGAAGAGGAAGAAATTCAGTCAAGAACCAGAACCGTCTACAAACACAAATGAGTCTTTCTCTTAGCAGCTAAGACAAGGTACTGGAGCGGTCCGTACGGTTAAATCATACATTATTACAAGGGAAACACACTGTGTTATGCTGGAATAGCAGGTCAATCTTCACACTGAAACAGACTTTTGAGTTTGATACAATTATATGGAATAATCTGTGTATTTAAGTCATTTTCAGAAAATCTTGCAGACATGAACTAGTTATGATATAAAATCATAGATATGCACAGAGAGAACAACTATTTCATCCTTTGGGTAAAACATTAATATTTTCAGGGTTATGAAATCACAGTGGATTTATAACAGTTTGTGTTTCTGACATGTTGTTTAAATCTGTGCCTGCTTTAAACCCTAAAGAAACTCGAATCATCAATTAATCATTAAGTCACCACTGTGTGTGTTGTCTTGACATCATTTATGCCCCCAGTACCAGTATGTACTGTGAAACGCTGCTGTCAACATATCGACTCCACTGTCATTACTACACTTGCCTGATACGTCCTGCTTCTCTCCTGCCTCCATCATTATTATTCATTTATCCATATAGTTGTGATAGTTACATGGATGCTAGGAGTTTCTATTTTTTGGTACTAACAGCTCTTGCAGTATATCCAATGTTAGTACTTGTATTTGGAGTAGCAGCGTTAGTAGTTAAGAGTATTTGTACTAGTTATTGGTAGTTATACTGGAAACAGCTATTTTTTTTAACAGTTGTAGTTCAGTTTGCTGTGCATCTGCAGACCTTCAGAGCTGCTACTCCTGCTAAAATATATATTAGCAGGACATGTGCATTTCTGCTTAAGTTAAAATCTTTCTATACATTCAGAAAATGTCACACATGTCTGTGTTTTGGGGTTTTTCAATCTTTTGTGAATGTTGAAGTTTGCATAAAAGATTTTGTGTCACATTTTGGACAAATTGATATGACCTAAGTAATGTTACAGTCATTTTATTAGGGGTGTGAGGGCGATACAAATGAACAGAATATTTATGAAAACACATCTGCAGGTATCTTACCAGTGTACTCTGGATCCACATGAGGAGGGTAGAAGCGAAAGTTGATGAAGAAGGGAATAGGCACTCCAAACTTGAACCATTCCACCACATAGGGAGGCTGCTGGCCGTCCAGGGGAGGGGACACGTCGCACCCCAGGATCACGCTCTCTCCGGCGCGCGCCGTCACAAACCGGGGCTCCTCTCTCACTCCGTGGGCACCTTCAGTCACAGGAAAAACAGACTTTCACTACAGCTGCATTTCTTAATGTTTATTTCAACTGGGCTGAAGTCTGAAACGCAAGAGAATAAGATTCACTAATATTTGTCTGCACAGAAATCCTGCAGACCAAGCAAGAATATCTACTGTAGGTTATCCAAGACTAATTTACAAACAATAATTAAAAGGCAATTTAGGTCCATTGATGAAACTACCACTCATTGGAATCACATTTTCCTCGAGGCACATGAGCCTCCTCTGGTCTAGAATCAGACAGCTGCACAGATTCTGAATCGTCACCATGTAAACCTTTTAACCTTTCATCAGCTTTCTTCATCTGTCCATGAAATGGCCAATCGTCATCTGTCACCTGCATCTGCTGGTGAGTGTTTTGTGGTTGTGCCATACTGTACTGTAAATGAGCTGCCAAAGGGTTCCATTGATCATAGTTGGCTGCAGCTCAGATGAGCTTTACTATGAGCACCACCAGGCCTGGCGTTTAGCCACGAATGTCCAGGCATGCTGCCGAGCGTTGACCTATCAGATGACTGAAAGGTCGGTATACCTGCCTCAGCAGAACACTTACTCTGGGAATGGATTTTCTCCAGCTGCCACCCCCGCTTTCATTGAACCGGCTGTATCTCCACCGTCAGTGCAAGCATGACTACCCGCCCTCGCCCAGGGGGAAAATCGCTTCAGGGATCAAGAGACATGCTGACGTTTCACTCTAGAGAAGCACCAGCTGAATAACTTAACACTTTCATTAGCAGTATCATTTGCATTACCGGGCTAATTTTTACAGGAACAATAAATACTTTGGGATGTGAAGGTATTATGGGCTCAGGATGGAGGCAGCATCAGTGATACCTTCTGAAATGACCTTTTGTCTACTCTTTGGAAAGTTCCATCATTACTATTGTTGACATGGAAATTTAATATGAACTGCAAACGCTTTTTCAACAGTGCAAGTTGGAATTACAACCCAAATATTTTCACCCATTTGTGAAAAATAATGCTTGAACTCCATCACCAACGGCCATATGCATCCCTTAGTGATTGTGTTTACCAGTTTAATCTGTATTATCCTGTGATAGAGTTAATCCACTTTATTCGTTTCAGCCAGAGCAGATTCTGAATTGAAGCAGAGCAGATTTAATCAAATTACACTTTTTAAAGTGGAGATGTGGTCTGCCAGTTACAAGCCTTAGTCCTGGAATCTGCTCTGCCAGTGTGCCTCGTGGTAAAAAGGGGAAAATGCAGCAGCTATGCTATGCTAGCCTGAGTTCTAATAGGCAACACCAAATAAAATACATGTGCATGACTCAGTGAACGCCACATGACCATTTGACAGCCCAGTAGATCTTCGATGAAAGCCAAGAATACAAATCCTAC
This sequence comes from Ostorhinchus cyanosoma, assembly GCA_029814465.1. Classification (NCBI taxonomy): domain Eukaryota; kingdom Metazoa; phylum Chordata; class Actinopteri; order Kurtiformes; family Apogonidae; genus Ostorhinchus; species Ostorhinchus cyanosoma. The sequence continues at coordinate 26,750,164 of JAPTYQ010000006.1, read as the reverse complement.
TGAATTAGAATCAACGCAGCCTTCCATGCATTTTATGAGTGAAACAGTTGCCCATCCAATGAAGATCAAAACAACACATAATCACTTGCAGCATCAACAACATCTGAGAAGGATTGTTGCAGAGACCATCCACAGGCACAACGCTGCCCTGCAGTCTGTAACCTGTATAGTCATAAACATAAAAAATATCAGATATCTCCTTAAGTAATCCTTTTAGTCTTGAAAAGAGGCTGAAATTTACACCTGAGCATGCTCCGCTGCATCCTGATTTAAACACCTTTCAAAAAGATTTTAATCACCACTTTCAACACCTCATACAGGGATTATAATGAGGCATATGACACTGATGTTTTTTCTACTAATCCTCCTCCTTCTTTTCTTCTATGTAAAAGTAAATATCAGTTGTAGAGTTTTAGAAAATATTAAACTCAAAGCACAGTTGCTGCTTACCATGATGATAATATGATAAAGACCTCAAGTGTGTTTTGTCTTGATTTACAGTAGAATACAGTCCCTGACAAAAGCCTGGCTCCTTATCCAAGTTGTAGGAACTATAAACACTGTAATAACTTGACTTGTAGTTAATCCACTGGAATCTGAAATGGCTTATATGAGAAGCAAAACCATCTAGAGTATGCTTATTATACCAAAAGAAACGTTTGTATCATTCATTGAGTTTTATCATTTAATTGGGACAAAAGTCTTGTCACATACAAAAAGAATGCAAAAATTATACGGATGTTTTATTTTGAACACACAAACATGCTACAAGTAATGGTGCCTTGGAAAAAATAATTAATGTTGTGCATGACTCCCATGCGCTTGGAGGACTGCGTCCATATGTTTCAGCAGCTCAAATAAGTTATTGATGAAGTCATCTGGAATGGCAAAGAAAGCAGTCTTCCAGGACTCCCAGAGTTCATCAAGATTCTTCAGTTTTGTCTTCCAAGCCTCCTCGTTCATCTTACCCCAGACATGCTCAACGCTGTTCGTGTCTGATGACTAAGATGGCCAATCCTGGAGCACCATGACCTTCTTTGCTTTCAGGAACTTCGATGTAGAGACTGAAGTAGAAGAGGGAGCATCATCCTGCTGCAGAATTTGCCTTCTTTTGTGTTTTGGTTTTGGTTTTTAACGGGTGGCAATCATTTCCTGATACTTGAGGCTGTTGATGATGTCACCACACACTCTGCAGATCTCTCACACACCCCCATGCTGGATATAACCGCAAACCAAATTTTTCCTATAACTAACTTGCCTGTTTTCTGGGTGAATCTTGGGTCCATGCAGGTTCCAACAGGTTTTTTGCAGTGATTGGGACGCAGTTCAATGGACGATAGACCAGAAAAATGTACCTACTTTCCACTGTCCATCCGTTCCACAAGAAGTCTTTATGCAACGAGACTTCTATCAATGATGAAAATCCACTGTATGCAAAAACATTGTTCAGTATTGTAATGACTAGTGATAAACAAACTAACCTTGCAGCTGCCACCAAACTGACACCAATTAATTTGCGGGTGCCTGACGGCTGGCTGAGGCTGCAGGCTGATTGGCCAATCAGTATGAATCCACATCCATGTATCCAGGGCACAGATAGTATGGGAGATAGGAAATCTCCATTGCAAAGCATAGCCTTGATGTAAACAAGATCATCAGCTGTTGGGTTCTTCATTAAGTAGGACGATTATGAGACGATCAACAATTTGAAGAGAACTTAAAGCTGCAGTGCTGCATAGTTTTTTGGCATTATTGAATGAAAATTCCATAATTACGCTATGGATTACATGTAGTCTGAAAGGAAATAAGGATTCTACCAACTCCTGGAGACTTCATCATGCAGATATCAGATATTGTTATTCAAATAGGCAAAGGGGGCAAATATGTGACTGACAGCTGTAATTAATGATCACTCATCTCATACTTTACTGCTCTACTCTATGGCTTGACATGGAAGCTTGAAAAAGTGTGATTTCTTTTTCTACAGAAGCCTGAAACAGCATTAATTCATTTATATTTAGTCTTTTGATTTGGACTGAGAGGAGAGAGCTGCAGAAGGAAGGTTTGTGTTTTCAAGTTCTAGCAGTTTTCCCCCTGATTCTGGCTCCTGCAGCTTTGAATGAAGACTAATGTAGCGATAAAAAAAACCAAAAGATTTGAGAGAAAATAGGATTAATTACCAAATGTAAAATGCATCATCAAGTTTTTAATATTTGATTAATATTTTATAAAAAATCCAAAACGAAAAGCCTCGAAGACCTAACTAGTCACACCAACAGCATCTACTGAACCTACTTTTGAACCACTAATTCTATGAATTCATGCAGATAATTCTGGAAATTCTGCAATTTTTCAGGATTCCAGAGTTATCAGATGTGTCTTTTTTTGGATGATCTGAGGTTTCACACTGAACATGAACATTATTATTTTCTGTAGCCTTAATTCTTGTGCAGAAAATCATGTAGTTTGACAAATGAAAACAGTGGTAGAAACAGTTTTTTTTAAATGTTCAGTTAATGATATATTTTGCTGAAAAAAGTAGCTTTTCTTCAGATTTCTCTGATTTGATATAATAACCTTTGAATAGGAAAATACCTGCTGAAAAATGGAAAATTCAGGGGATAATATTAGAATAAATGGTGATAAATCACTACGGAAAGGTTAAACGTAGAAGTAGAAAGTAGTTCCAGGTCTTTAAAGGTTAAATGATTATTTTAACTCGCTCCTAAAAAGATAGTAATGTTGTGTTACAAGAGCGTATTTCTTCAATGACCAGATTTTCATCTGATGGGTCAAATGTTGAGTGTGAACGCATTACACAGGTAAATTATCCCACTTATTTGTAGCATTTTGATGTAAATATTCAGGGCACAGTGACAATGATAGTCCAGTTCTCAGTCCAGTCCAGTCTACACTGGCCTTGGAAAGAAACAGAGCAGACTCCCATCCATAATCAGACACACTGGAAACATTGTTTGGTTTGAGTAAGTAGAGTCACTTGACATGAAGCACAAGCTCAAACAGTGCATGCTGCTGAAATCCATTGTTTCTCTGCAGACAGCTCAGGTTGCATAAGTGTAGGTTGCAGGTTCAGGTTTCTGGATCCTGGTTGTGTGAAAAGCACATCTTGACAGTGAAGGCTATAAAGACTTGAGATAATATATGACAGAGCTAATAATTCTAAAATCTCTTTATGAGATCCTCATGAGGGGACAATCAGCACAAGCTTGGTCACAGCTTTTGCCGTTTTCATTTCCTTAATGGAGGCCCGTTGACCCGCTGGGGTTTATAGGGGCTTATTCAGGGGAAAATATGTATGCTGTCAACAACACATAAATGTGATACGATGCTCCGTGCTTTGTTTTAGCTCCGAGTTCTTCCAAAAAACACCACAGTAGATATGAAACGGATCAATACAGCCAAGAAATGATGGCAGATTAAGATGGCTTTGGCACTGTAAAAGTCAACCCAACACAAGTTTGCAAAGCGAAGCTGAACTCCTCCAAATACATGAAGGTAGCGATCTGTTGAGTAAGATCTGAATTAATCAAACAGCAAATAAATCCAGGAGGCCAATATGTTTTATGTATCTATCCTCAGCTTATAGTGGATTTACTGCTATGATTGTGAATTCCTAAAGGGTAACATTTCAGTCTGCTGTCACATAAATCATCTAAATGAAGGCAGTTCATGTACAAAAGCAAAATACAGGAGGAATAATTCTTCAGTGTTTGGCAGAGGTTAAATAGAGAACGCCTCAGGAAGTCAGGCTGAGTACTTTGCTCTTGCTCACTAAGTAATTATAATAATCTTTACGGATGCCTTATTAAACAGGTGTTTTAATTCTTTACTAAATAAAGTATTATTATTCAGGCATAGATGAAAAATATGAACTTAATGAAGTAAGAAAACAGAGCAGAAAGACCGCATTAACAGATGCAAGAAACATCATCTTCAATTGAATTAGAGGTGTTTGTTTGAAGTCAATCAGCAGCTGTTCAGATCAGTCCATGAATCACCACAATGGGGACACGGGGGGTCAAATACGTGAGCGATTCCAACTCGGAGCGTGTTCAAGTGGCAGCAGCTGAAAATGGCTCTCACACAATATGTACAATGTGCGTGCACTGTATTTCCAGTAACGGTCACAGATTTGTACAGTAAATAGACTCTCAAGGCAATTTTGGGCAATAATCAGGCGGAACAGAGCCTGCGAAATGTCTTGAAATAAATGAGGCTCAATAACACACTAAATGTTGAGAGAAAATACTGAGAGAAAATATAAAAACCAAGGGAGTTCATTGAGAGTCAATTTCTTTAGAGCAGTACTTAGAGTTTCTGGTCCGGAGTGCTTAAACTTGTTTCTTGACACCAGTACAAGTAAAATCTAATACTTAGCTCATGCTTGAATTCAATTGTGTGTATGAGTGATGGTAACGGTTGCTCATCATTGTGATTCTGTAATAGATACTACAGAGTTGAGAAAGCAGTGTTTGTCTCACTGTGACGAGGATATGAGGGTCTCTTTATGCTGGACAGAGCTCCTGATGTAGAGGATGTAATGGAATATAGACTGGACGAAGGCTAAATCTCAAGGACGTGCAGCCACTGGGCTGGATGGGCCACTGACGGGGCGGTAATTGAATGCCAGCCTGCATGTGCTGAAGGTCACATCAGAGAATGGCCTGAGAGTGTGTGTGTGTGTGTGTGTGTGTGTGTGTGTGTGTGTGTGTGTGTGTGTGTGTGTGTGTGTGTGTGTGTG
>JAPTYQ010000006.1:26707265-26723336 GCA_029814465.1 Ostorhinchus cyanosoma | reverse complement strand
CACTGTGTTCTATGCTATCCCATGACACATCCCACTGTTGGTGTTCTTGTTCTGAGAATCCATTCCAGTAATATTATATCCCCTGAAATATCTCTGCTGGACTTTATTTGTTAAATGGAAATGAAAATGGAAATTACAATTTAATTGCAAAAATACATGTCAGATGTTTCTAACTGTGATACTTCTTGTCATGGGGTCACGGGTCACATAAAATAGTGCCTTTAACCTTTACAAACCATTTGGTTACATTTTTATGTGTATTTTAAGCCTGTGCACATATTTCCTGTATTTTCTTGCTGCATGTGAAGAAAAAAGAGTGTAAAATAAATATGTATCCTCATTTCAACTCTGCAAAAACAACAAAGCTAAAGATGCCCCAAGACTTTTACACAGTATTGTCTGTTATAACAATTCTTATAATGTGACCGGTTCTGATAATGAGGCAGCATAGCTTGGGCACAGTTTGATTTACAACATAAGGCTTAACCCAGAAAAAAAGGTTTCCCCTGTGACTGACTAGAGAAGATGATACGACATCGCAGGACAAAACATGATTGTAAACACAAGGTCCTCGCTTCAGGGAAAAACATCTTACGGATATAACGTGGGTTTTCTTGCGAGACGCTGCATTTGTGAAAGAATGACTGTTCAGGTTTATGTGGTTTGTAACAAGGGGCAACCAAAGGAGGCTGCAACAGAGAAACAATTGCCTAGCAACATACAAGGAAAGACATGTGGCTTAACGCTGCAGGGGTATCCGAGCATGTTACCTTTTTTAGTTTTTGAGGGTTTTTTCCCCTTTAATTACATGTTCTGAACACAATTTTCCTATGATTGAAATCTAATCTTAAACAGCAGTATATAATTACAAACAATATTAAAATGGGATTTGGTGTTTGCAAGTGTTGTAATAAATCAGAGTTGATTTGCTCTAATATGAAAATAATAATAGATGAGTTGACAGTTGCAGTGATATCTGGTTCTACACTGCCACCTGATGGTTATTTACAAGAATACAAACAGCTGCTGCATCTCAACAGTGAAAACACGAAGCTACATCGAAAATAATCCTAATTAATTGAATGATAAGAGGTCCATTCCAATCTAAGACATAAAGACCTATGATTCATAAGAAATATGTCCATTAAAAAAAATCAAAGCAACTTTATGTTTTAAATATGCACCGTCAGTGGTTTATTCTGTTTGTTGTGCCAGGTTTTATGGTTTGAACCTTAATTAGTTGAAAATGTATTGGTGAAAAAAGGCTAAAAACAACAAAAAAAAGCATATGAGCAAAGTGATGTGCAGGCATTTCCTGTCTGTACAGAGTCCATCTTCCGCCCTGATGCCCTTGTAGTTATTTTCAAACTGATTAAGCCCTTAGTCTGGTCTTTCAGGCAACATTTTTGGCACAGTTAAAAAAATTTTACCATATTGATTTGCTTATTTTACATGTTTTAGAATTAAGCAATTAATGATGATGATGGACAGTAAATATCTATGAATAAAATCTTAGAATAAAATAGTAAATGGAATAAAATCATTATATTTGTCCAAAATAAAACACTGAACGGATGAATGCTTGAATGAATGAGTGGGTGCATGAATGAATGAATGAATGAATGTTTTGTTTCAGACAGATAAAAAGCACAACACAACCACCAACAAAAGCAAATGCCCAAAGCAAATTAAAAGGGAGAAAAGGAAGAAAAGGAGTTAGAAGAAGTAAATATGTCTTCCCTAATGAATAATAATAATTGATAATAACCTCTTTATTACAATGCCACGCACAAACTACAGCCTATCAATCAATATAATGATCACATGTATAATTATACACCATAATCCACTACATAGGCCTGTGTGCTGGATACAAAAACAATTGGCTACAAATGAGAATTATATACAATTTCCCCAATAAGTTAAACTATATGTGATTATCTCAATTATGTTTTTTTTCTGTGACTGACAACTATATTTGTTTAAATACCATCTATAAAATCTATAATATATACCCATATGCATTCCACTATATATTAACCAAGCATCTGTAACTCCATTCTAACTAAATGTGCTGACCCGATATTTACCATCCATCCATCCATCCATCCATCCATCCATCCATCCATCCATCCATCCATCCATCCATCCATCCATCCATCGCCCTTGAATCACTTTTATTCATACAAACTATTATTGATGCAATTGAAGGGAACATAACTTTGAAAACTTTACCAATTTAGATTAAATGGATGCAGATTGTGTTGTCACTACGAGGGCTGAATATTAATTGCTTGCATTGATTGAGACTGGTCGATGTGGAATAAATCATTGTCCACTGGTGGGCGTCCTGGACACCTCCCACCGCCTGTCAGACATCTTTGAGGGCTCCAGCCTCGTCCCTCCTGTAGCTATGGAAACTCGTGGATGGCAACATCCACCAGTCCTCTGCTCCCATCCTCATACCTCACAGAGGTGCTGAGTGTGTGCAACTGTGTCGATAAATCACAAGCTGCAAGATGGCGTTTGCGCGACTCGTAGCATGTTTAGTTGTGTCCTCCATCCTGGGTAAGTTCTTTTCGCTTGTGACTCCGCTGTAGTCAAACCGTATGTGTTCGGAACTACTGAGGTGCGGCTGCCGTTAAATCGCATCTGTTCTGTGCTAACATTAGAGCGGACGATGCGCTAGCTTGACAAACATCCAGAGAATTGTCACAAAAGCAGTATGCATGATAGTGAAACTGACTGTCGTAGGTTTTAATGTTACTTAGATATTTTTGATGCCGGGCTTTCGTCGCTGCTTTGCGAAATCAACCTAAACAATGACGTAGTGTTAAGGACATCCTTTACGTCCCAACGTTTGGGTTTAAGTCCATGTTCACCGTTTGCTATCGCTGTGGTGTGTAAACTGTTCCTGTTGCCTCATGGAGTGAGTTAAATGTCGCTGCAGAATCATGTCTTTATGCCCAGGCAGTAGGTGACATGCTTTGGTTGGATTTGTCGAATCAAACTGACATGAACATGTTCAGCTTGAACATATTCAGACATACAACAGCATCTGAAATAAACAGCAGGGTGTGCACTGTGTTGTGCCTGCAGAAAAAAGACCCATGCATGTATTCTAGTTCATATGTGAAGTCAATAGTAGTTCTAGTTCAGTGCTTCTGAGAGGGCAGTGTTTGCACTGAGCTTTCATGATCACGTGGTGATTGATGGTAGTAAATGGAGTGGTTTTAGTGAAGCAGGTCGAAGGCATCTGCTGTAAAGTGAGCCGGAGTGGGATTGTGTGACGCTGATAGTACATGTATGCCTCACCATGCCTGCCCAAACAGCAGGAGCTGTGGGCTGATCAATGATGCTGATGCTGGGTGATATGATGTATCCTCCCTGATGCGCTGCTTGGAGTGAGGTCACCCTGCTGTGGACTGAAAACTGGCCACGGTGTGGGGTCACTTCCAAATGGCAGATTGCATCAGTAAGTGTTGAACTCTTGACCCAAGTGTTTTCCAAGTGTGAATCAAAGATGCTGACAGGCAAAGTCATTTATTATCGTCTTAGCACATGTTTTGGCTGACTGATTAGGTGGGAAATGTCCACTACAACTACAACCAACAGACAAAATTACCACCATGCTGAGGCTTAGATGCATTTTAATAGTCTTTTAAGATGCCCTCAGGTTTGTAGAAGGAATATGAATAAGTAAAAGCCTTTTTTTGTAATTGGACTTAATGAATGGAATGTCCCCTTTCTGACTTATTCATCTGCTTTCTATTTTAGAACCGTTTGGAGCTATAATCAGTCTGGTCCTGTAGAAGAGGCAGTGTTTTCTTTTTCCAGTGTTTGTGGAGCCTAGGATGCTTCAGAGAAAACAAGGGCAGAATACAATTTACATATCCTTTTCTTACATTTCCCTCCTGTATTTGAAACAGCATGATTGTGTCCGTCTAATCTCCTGAAATGATTGTTATTACACAATCAATCGCGTATGTCGTGAATCCCAGTGGTCCTTGGTCAAGATTGTGCTTGATGTTGTTTGCAGCTAACCCTGTCCTCAGCATATTTGCAACGACAGCATTGGAATGTCTGGGAAAAAAGCTTTTTATAGATGCACTGGATCAACAACTTTTCTTCTTGCAGAGATGGGGACAGTTGTTTTCATATTTAGCACATAAGAGGATTGCAGTATGTGGCTATTTAAGTCCGCATTTCTCTCAGAAGAGGCTATAGTCCTAGTTTGTCTATGCATTACAATAACAGGGAGGGAGGGATTAAAAATGAGGCTGTGTTTGCTTTCCAACAAGCTTTGAGATTATTTTCCTAATTCAGAAATATTGTGTTCTCCTCAGCATACATCATGTCACCAGGGGACCAACCGTTGTTATGACTGATTTATTCTAAGCTCATATTAGTAATTAGTTTCCTATTGTTTAGTTAACTGACTATATGGTGATACTTTCCCACGGCCTACTTTTTTTTGTTTGGATAGAGATGCACCTCTAACAACAATCGTGTTAACACTGGGCTTCATTGTAAAGTTTGTACACTATTTTACATTTTCCCACTCTAATATGCATGCATTCCACTTAACGTGTCATTGCAACAGTTATTCCTAGTTAGACTTTTCTTTTCTTGCATTGTTTTAGCACAGAGAGCGGGGTGGGGTGGGGGTGGGGGGTGGCATGCAACAAAGGTCGCCTCCAAGGACCTTTATTAGTCTTACAGAGAGCTTTAGGAAAACAAACAGGCCATAGCAAATCTGATAATTGACTGAAAAATGAGAATATTATGTAACATTTGTGCTTATTTGAATTCATTATTATGATATTTTATTTCTATTTTCGATAAGTACAAAGTGATAGGACAGATTTAAAACTATATATGAAACATGTAGGCCGTACGAGGACAGCCTTTGTCTTTGCCTTGGCTGTGGACTGTCCCAGTTGTGCATGAAGCAGTGGCTGAGTAGTTTTAACAGTGAAGTGTTGAAGCTTTACTACATGCAGATGCTGAGGGAGCATTTGTTGGACGAGCTCTTCTTGTGTCTCTCAGGATGTCCAGTCACAGCTGGGGTAAAAATAGCTCCTGATGTACAGGGTGGGAAAGTCAGCAACAGAGACGGAAGCTGAGACCTGGGAGTCAGATCTCATCAGTGTCCGCAGCTGTGCTTATACGACCGGATGCTTTGGCAGGACCCATGTTTTCATCACTTTCAGGCAGAGCATCAGCTATATGCTAACTCCTTTTGGCTCCTAGTCTTACTGTATTGTCTGAGGGGTCACTCGTGTGTTGACAAGGCTCTGTGTAAATACCTCGGAAATGATCTGAATGCAAAATGCTTCGGGCAAACAGAACAGGAGGGTACGTCTTGCTGTTTTCAAAGCCTTCTCAGATGAACACTGGCTATTATTGTCTAATTCCAGCCTTCATTCGAAACCCCTCATACTGCCCTCACTGCGAGTAGAAATGCCTTCATTACTCAGTGTGCATGCTATTAGAAGCATGTTGTACCCAGTAATTATTACATTTGGAAGTGGCAGAGACACAATAGACTGAGTACAGAGCCCCAGTAGAAGGTGAAAACATGCCTATTTATCCTCAGGATTTTCAAAGCAAATGCACTGTGGAATTACATGTACATTTGTAAATGTAATTTTCTCATTTTCTTAATTTGGTGTTGCCCGGCTCACCTCTATATTTGCTTATTTTCTGCTTGAATTAGAATGCTCTTAGCTCATTTCTAACAAAACTTGTGAATTATGTCTCTTGCCATTAAGATGTGACATTTACAAATAACACTGATAGCTTTAAGGAGTGCACTGAAGCAAAGGACTCCAACTTATATCCCATGTTTTGTTTGTGCCAGAGGGAAACCAGGACGGTTGATTAAATTTACTTCGAGTTTAAGCAGTGTTAAACACTATTTTCTCTGCTATTTTTATACTTGTGCTGTTATTTGTTTTTTTGGGGGGGTTTTCGGGGGGATTCTAGTACATAGCAGATAATCTCATTTGGCTGCATGTGATTTTGTGAAATAAAACAAAGGCCTTGCTATTGCAAAGTGTAAATTCACATCTTGCTAATTTGGTTGGGCAATCTGCTGTAATGTGTGACACATCTTTGACCAATTCTAGCTGCTCCTCAGAGGCATGTTGTCATCTAAATATTAGATACAACCCGGGAACTAGTGATGCAAGTTCGCATTCTGACATCAGCTTTGTTTTGGACAGGAATAAGATCTGCTCCCCCACTTTGTGTCTGGAAGCTTTGTTTATATTCTTTGTTAGTTTGCCTGATAAACCAGTATTACAACTGAAAACATGTATTTCCGTGAAAAAGGAATACGTATAGAAAACGAGCCCCTTCAGTAACTACATGAATCCTGGTTTATCACACTTGACTGTATGAAGGCCACTGAGCTTTTACTTGCAGTTTTAATCTTGGAGTCATATCATCATTTTGTTTGTTGAAAATTACCCTTGAATCTTCTTGTCTCTTCTCATCTCTGTATGTAGATCAATATCCTTCTGTGCTGTTTGTATATGTATCTGCAAAGCATATTATAACAGGGACAAACAACCACAAACACTCGTAAAGGTAAAAGTCAGCATTTTGCTCCCAGTTTGCCGCATGTTGAACTTAAGCCAAAACAATAAAAACGAGTCCCTGTAAAATTTATGTTCAACACTGTATTTAAAGTTTGATCATGTAAATGTTTCATTTAGGTTTATTATTATATCGTAGTGCGCAGTTTAGATGTTCAATAAAATTAGACTGTTTACACTGTCATGCTCCAGGTGTTAATCTTCTTAAATAGAAATGGGAAGTAATTAATAAGGTGTCTTTACCCTAAAACAAATCCTCGGGCTCATGCTCTCTCTTTCTATATTTGTCACTCTAATTCACTGTTTTTAGATAACAGGACCAGCTGATAATGTTCGCTAATGAAAAGACTTATATGTGCTATCAGGGTTAATCAGCGTTCTGGCACGCTTTTTTTCGCAGGCCACATTCCATCATCACTTGGGGTAATCCTCCGAACCACGGACAAGATTGTGTGGGCAAATGAGTTTGAGCGTAAGTTGGTGGATCAGTTAAACCTATTAAGCTAAAGTAGCTTTTCTCTTCCTGATTTGGGATGCCTGTGCCTGTTTTCATACATTCTGTTTTCCTTCACAGCCATTGAGCTGACCTGTTTAATAGAGTCCATCTCAACAAACAACCCCAGGATTGAATGGAAGAAGATTAAAAACGGGGTCCCGAGTTATGTCTACTTTCAGAACAAGATAGCAGGTAAACTGCTGTGATGTTCGTTTTCGATAGAGACAGAAAACCCATCCAGCCAAACCACATCATTTCAAAGCAATGGCTCAAGAACTCAGAGCTAAGCTGAATGAATGGTACCTTTAAAGAACTTGGCAATGAATTCTGTTTCTTGAACTGTGAAGTCTTGCTGTGTATTTCAATGAGGCATTGTAACATGTTCTTTTCCTTTTTAAAGGGGACTTGGAGCACAGAGCACAACTCAGAGAGCCCGCCAACATTCTGATCTTCAACACCACTCGGTCAGACACGGCAGAATACCGCTGTGAGGTGGCCGCCATCGATGATCAAAGGGACTTTGATGAGATACTTATTAGTCTGGCAGTAAGAGGTACACTGAGGAATTCTCTCTTCGTTCATATATAGACATCATATATCTGGATTTATTCCTGTGGATGAGCAGGGCAAGATAAAAACTACTCTGCACTTCTCTTAATCATATTATTGTCATATTATTTTAGTGCTCTTACACTCATTTAAAGTGATTACTCCAGACTCCAGTGTCTTGTTATAGTTTTTTGTCATACTTAGATAAACACTTTCTTGGGTTTGTAAGAGAAATAGCCTAGAGTAGATGCGTGTCTTAGTATTTCTTAGTCACGTCTGTGTCTGTGCGCAGTGAAACCTGTTGTTCCACGTTGCTACGTGCCAGAGGCCGTCACAGTGGGAACATCCACTGAGCTGCGATGCCTGGAGAACGAGGGCTTCCCTGCGCCCCACTACCGCTGGTTCCACAATAATGAAGAGCTTCCGCAAGACCCTAAGAACAGCCCAAAGTTTGTGAACTCCTCCTACAGCATAAACCCTGACACTGGAAGCCTGGTAAGAAAGAGAGGAGCCTTGTCTTCGTTCACATATTTGTACATTTAATAATGATATTTTTAAATGAGCTTCTTGTAGTTTCTCTGTCAGTCAAATAAAGAGTCAGTAACTGGCCACTGGGAATTTCTACATGTTTACTGTCTATTTGTGGATGGGATTCTGCGTAAAGAGATGTCAGCAGCTTAATCAGGATAAAACCATAATCATGGTATGACTAATGTCAGGCTTAATCTTTACATGAAAAGATAGAAAATTTAGAAATGGGCTGAAATTGGCAATCTAGGACAATGTAGCTTTTCCCCCTGAACTAGAACTATTTTTGTGGCAACTTCCAAATTAATTTTACTTTACATTTAACCTTTCATATGTGATTTATCACAATTTATTATCCTCTTCTTAAATGAAAATCAGGTGTTTTCCTGTATTTAATTTCCTGATGATGTAGAAGTTCAAAGGTTATTATATCAGAACAGAGAAAACTGACTTTTTCAGCAAAATGTTATCATTAACTGAACATAAAAACAAGTGTCTACAACCACTGTCATTTGTCCAAATACATGGGTTTTATTGGTGAATCAGTGTTACAGAAGATGACATTGTTTCCATGTTCACTACGGAGCTTCTGACTGTCCAAAGGGGTCATATCTGATGGTGATGAAAAGCTGAGAAACTGCATTTTACCCTAAATTATTTACATAGGATTAGTGGTTCAAAAGTTCTTAAATATTTTATATCATTAGATGCTTTTGGTCACTGGTGGCTGTTTTGGTCTCAGATAGTTAAAGTCAGGTTGATGTTTATTGCTTACATCACAGATATGATCAATGGACTAAAACCTTTTGACAAGATAGAAATTTAATCATGTCATTAACCTCATTTGATGTGTTTATGCAAAATATTTAGAATATAAAGTATAAAGTATGTTTGAAACTTAAAGTATATTTGTACATTACAGCACATTTTAAAAATATGTAAATTTATTCTTAGCCACACATTGTCAAGTGTTTGAATGACAATAGTGCTGTGTCATGACAGAAAGATTTCTGCACTGTCTCCTCAGAAATTTCGTAGAGTGAGGAAGGACGATGCAGGGGAATACTACTGCCAGGCCATGAACGACGCCGGCCATGCACAATGTCCTGAACAAACAATGGAAGTCTGTGAGTGACATGAGCACAGATATACTCTTTCTGAGAGAAAATAAATTGGTATTATATTTGGGCAGGTTTTTATTTATGCGTAAGTTTACCTGAATATAAAACATCTAACATTTTCATTTAAAAACAAGAGATAAAGTCAGAATAATATTCCTTCCTAATCTCCATCCCTGAACCTTTCTTGGTGTGTTGGTGTATTTACCTACAAGCCCGTGTCTGTTTCTATTTTGCTCTTGTGCTGCTGTTTTTGGGCTATGAGTTTGTATTTCTAGTCAGTCGATAACAGCATCACATTTCATGCACAGGCAGGTCATTCTGCTCATGTCTCTTATTGCACTACTCATAGTGAGGTTTAATTCTGTCTGAGAGACAAGAAAAATGGGCAGATTAACACACCTCTGTAACCTTTAACACAAACCTGTGGGTCGTGGACAGCAGGCGAAAGGAGGAAGTGTGTGCATGGTGTGGGCATGTTTATATGGGTGTTACAGAACTAGTATGAAAAAAAAAGGAAATAATGATTCTAATGAATCTTTTTTTTTGCCTACACTGCTTGGATTCAATCTATTCTCTGCCTCAGAAACTATCACTAGTTTATGTTTTTATTTCTGTATTTATATTTATAAGAAAGAAATATTAACTAGTTAAGCAGGTTATTCTTGATGAACTTGGTCACAAAGTAATCAGCTGATCAATACATAATTTCAGTAAAATATGTATCAAAATATAATACTTTGTTAATAATTTTTTTTGCAATATCTCATTAAACATAATGTCTCCTTGTCGTCCTGCAGATGACATTGACATCCTTGGGATTTTTCTCAAGTCATTTGGTGCACTGCTTGTGTTCTGCTGTCTGGCTGCTTCAATTTGTCACTCCTGTAGACGCGGCTGCTTCTCCAAAAAAGGACACAATGAAAACAAGTGAGCAGAAAATACAAAACAGTCGAAAGCAGCTCACCTCTAATTCTGAATTGTCACAACATATTTTGTTCATTTACTTTTCCAGCTATAACTGGCCGACACAGACTGACGGTGTTGACTATGGCGATGCAGATGAGGTAAACCAACCAAACAGTGTTATGTTCAGACACAAAGAAGTCTAAGTACAAACACAAACCACATAGTATTAACTGCATGTTATAATATTAGGCCCGTCACAGTCATGGTGGTTAATTGTCATACAAATAAGTAACACAATAAATAATTTTTACAATCATATGATAATTATCATAATTATTAAACCTGAATTATATATTTTTAAAAAATGTTATTCATTTTATGCCACTATTGCAGTACTTCGCCAGTAGTTTAATAGGCAAAGGCAAGGCAAAGTTTATTTGTATAGCACAATTCATACCCAGGGCAATTCAAAGTGCTTTACAGAAATGGCAAAGAGACAGGTTAAAAAACATACAATTACAGTTAAAACCATGAAAATTTTAATTTATAATACACACACTCCTCATAAAAAAGTAGAAGCATTTCCTTGGATGTAATTTTAGGGAGTAGATAAGAATCTGATGCAGTTCATTCTCTATTTAACTGATCTTAAAGGTGCGTATGACATTTGTCACCAATTTTTCATCGAATCTGTAAAACCAGAGTCAAAGCCTAAAGTATCAGGAATCCATACATCTTTCCGTGACTATGCACCTGAATCTCTTCTCTCATGGTGAACCATTTCAAACTGTACTCCACCATAAACCCTCCATTTGTTTGCTAACAGAGTTGGTAGGTCACTTGGGCATTTTCAGAAATTCGTCGCGACGTGCATTATGAGACGCGGAGCTCCACGTAACTGCAGTAGCAAGAGGCACTGAAGCCGTTTCCGTGTTTGCTGCTGCTGCAGCCATAATGTGGCTGCATGGAGCTCCGTTTGCCGCAATGCACGTCGCAACGACTTTCTGAAAATGCCCGAGTGACCTACCAGCTCTGTAAACAAATGGATTGTTTATGGTGGAGTACACTTCGAAATTGTTCACCATGAAGGAAGAGATTCAGGTGCAGAATCGCAGAAAAACGTACAGATTTGTGATACTTAGGCTATGACTCGGGTCTTATAGCTTTGATGAAAAATTGGTGATGAAAGTTATACGTAGTTTTAAAACATAGAAGAATGGAATTCAATAAGATAACCTCAATAAAAACTTTTAGGAAATATGAGATTTGTGTTTGTTTTATTAAGTTGGTGTTTGGGTGATTGGAAATGATTGTGACGTGAGAAAATAAATGTAGTTTGTGTAATAATTGTGATAGGTCTAGTTAATTTAAAGACAATAATAAAACAAAAAGAAACCTCAGCTGGATGAAACCTCTGCGCTAATTCTCTGCTTTGTTTTGACAGGGCCATTTTCGCCACAAGTCGTCATTCATCATTTGACAGCTGAGGATGGGGAGATGAACGAAAGGAAACTTGCAACAATGATTCTTTGGATGGTCAAGTCGAGGTGTAACATGGCACATTTCTCTCTGATGCACATCAAAGTCAAATCACCAACTTGCCAAAGTAATTTTACTATGTTGTGGCACTGTTACATGGGTTTTATAATATAATGATATTTTTTATTATCCTCTGTTAGTATTCATTTCCACTTTTCACCACTGGGTTTTATTCCTTCTTGTTTGGTTTAGTTTTTAGATCTTTGTCCTCATTTTCTGACACAATACAACCATTTCAAAGCTGTGAAATTTAATATCTGGTCCATAGTGTCATCGCAAAAGATGCTGGAAGCTACATTCCTTCACAGTTTTTGAACAATTTCTCTTTTATAACTCTTAAACTTTTTACAGTGTACAATTCCTTTACATTGTCTTTTTCATAGGGTGAACATGTTCTTAGTTTGTCTCACATGGAAAATGGATGAAACTTGTTTTTGTATATAGTTACACACGAGTTATGCAGGCAATAAGTGGACAATGGCAGAAGGCTGAGTAAGCTCAAATTCGTAAGGCACAATTTATCAGCCTTTATTATATATACAGATGATTACAAGTATGTATGAGTACTGAATAACCCGTGAATATGACATATATACAACTATGCTGCAAATTGAATATGTATTATAAAGGTGGTGAAGTATGATTTTTAGAGTGCTGTTTCTGTGTACAAGTGACCTTCTGTGCTTTACTAATTATTTTATGAGTATTGGACATATTGTCCAGATTTGACTCAGTATTTAATGTACATAAATACATACTTTTTTTTATCTTTCGTTTTTCTTACATTACACTCCATACCTTATTGTAAATATGGCAATAAAACTGTTTGTTGGAAATAAATTTACAATATTTACTGTCAAGTGTGTATCTGCAGTGTTGAGCCTGTCAGTATTAACAGTTTCAAACATTAGTGTCAACGATTTGTGTAACAACTCAGGAACTGTTGTAAAATGTCCACTGTTCATTTGATATTACTGATATATGTTCATGTTTTTTGTTACTATTAAAACATTTGGACTGTAAATGATTTGGAGATGGTCATCTTTGTAATTTGAACATAGGACTCAAAAATAATTTGATGACAAAGTATTTGTGTGTAAATGTACTTTTAAGAATATTAACCCAATAAGAAATATCAGTAAATTGCTGATGACCCAAACTGTAAAAGTGAGGTCATTATTTGCAATATAGCAATCTGAATTTTGTACTTTTTTTTTTTTTTTACGTGGTTTGTAAAACTCAAAACTAATGGTATTCATATGTCAAACTATTCACTTCCGGTTTGAGGGAAGATGCTGCCTTAGCTTTATTTTGAAAACCTTAACCCGGAACTACTTGTGCCAACACTGGTGGCGTACTTCCTGGTCGTTTGACAACATTCACCGTTTTCTCTTACGGAAAACAAATATGTAACATGTATGTACACAGCCAGAACTGAGCAATTTACGGAATAGACTTAACTGTAACCATTACGGATATATTATTGAAGACAATCACATCTGAGGGAAAAACAAACTGCTGATTTGCTAATGGACGGTGTTTTACCTTTTTGTTGTGCCATCGCATTGCTATATTGCTTCATCGGTGGAAATGAGTACGGACATGTAGCTAATGTGGAGTTTTTTGTTAAACACTTTTGACTTTTCTGGTGTGATACTGTGTTGTGAGCTGCAACAGGGAACTGAGGTCGCACATCCTGCAGGCCTGTGCGTGTTTTCTACTTTGGAACATTAACAGGGTTTTTGCTTTGCTTGGCTGAGGAGTCGAAGTCATATTTACGACTGATACGCACAAATACAGAGTTGACTCAGCTTAGAGGTAACGGCAACATGAGTTTCTTTAGTTTTGGGCAAAGTGCAGAAATTGATGTGGTCTTGAATGACGCTGAAACGAGGAAGAAGGCTGAGCACAAGACTGAAGATGGAAAGAAAGACAAATACTTTCTCTTCTATGACGGTGAAACTGTCAGTGGAAAGGTGAATGTTACACTGAAGAACCCTGGGAAGAGGCTGGAGCACCAGGGGATCAAAATTGAATTTGTTGGCCAAATAGGTAAGTATAAATAAAAAAAAAAAAATCACACTTACATAAACATATGGAAATATTTACATATTTTCATGAATGAACCGTGACTTCTTAATCATACGTGTATAAACAGTACAGACAGTTTATAGTAATTCACATTTGTATTTACTAAGTATCAACAAGCAAGAAATGTTTATATTTGAGAGTGACATTATTTTAACATGTTAAGCTATTCTTAAAACTAAGGTCCTGTTTTTCCATTAATAAACAGAAGTTCCCAAAATGCATATAAAACATTAAAATGTGGCACTTTTAGTAGATTATCAGAACAATGTGTTCTTTGTTACCTAGTCCCCAAATATTTCTTTTTACCCAAACTTGCCACACCACTGCCATTTAATATGATTTTTCTTCTTTTTTTCTCCTCCATATTTCCTGTTCCTTACAGATGCAGAAGTTGGAATAGAATAGTTTAATAGAACTGGAAAGCAGGATATTTAAGTTACTCTTGGATTTAGTTTGTTGTCACTATTTATTGGCATTAAATTCCTATTTAACTGTCAGGAACTAACTTCAGTGACCAACTCTGTTACACACACTATTTTTTAATTTTAAGGGTAAAAATGTTAAATCACTTTGTGTGTTTTCTTTCTATTGATAACATCTTCCTTTTCTAGAGCTGTATTACGACAGAGGAAACCATCATGAATTTGTTTCTCTGGTAAAAGACCTCGCAAGACCTGGTGAAATAACTCAGTCGCAGACCTTTGACTTTGAGTTCACTCATGTTGAAAAGCCGTACGAGTCATACACAGGCCAGAACGTCAAGTTAAGGTAGGTTTGAACATTCACTTTATAGTCTGTTTCTTTAAGTATTACTGAGGTTCAACATGCGGTTACACTCAACCCAACCTTTTCAGTACCTGATATGAAAATGTACTCCTTTTGCAGATACTTTCTTCGTGCTACAGTGATCAGAAGACTGAATGACATCAGTAAAGAGATGGACATTGTGGTCCACACTTTGAGCACCTACCCTGAACTCAATTCCTCAATTAAGATGGAAGTTGGAATTGAAGACTGTCTTCACATTGAGTTTGAGTATAATAAATCCAAGTAAGACAACAACTCCCAGTTTCGGTTTTAGATTTAATATGGAACTATTGAACAATACTCTGTATACCTTTAATAGCATTAATAGGGATGCAACAATCTGACTTTTTCAGGTTTGTTAGGGAGACTGATTTCTAAACTGATCTGATATCAGTGTTTAATTAATGAGCAACAGGACTCACTGTGTGGATGAGACTGTATTGTTTCTGTTATGTGTAAAGCATCATCACCTTCACACATCGAAACAACCTCAAACAAAATGTAAAAAAAAAAATTATAGCACATTACAAAAAGTACTATTAGTGTGGTAATGTGTGAAGTATCTTCAAAGGGATGTTGGGATCTGTTTGTGCAAGAGGGCATTTATTTGGGTAATAAATTAGCATACTTAAGTTACATATTTTAGTTATTGGTCATTATTAAATCTTAAAGATGTGATACTTGATTTGTGTAGATTGGTAATTTAGATTGGCAGAGTAACACAGTATGCTCACATACAATTTAACCTAATAGATTGCTCTGTTGATCAGCTCTGATCCAGCTGTTTGGGGCAATACCAGACCAATATTCAATACCAGTATCACTATCACACTATCAGCACATCCCTACTTTCTAACATTCACCTTGGAGATATTTCATGCTGTGGTGAATGAAGAATAATGGATAAAAATAAATGAATATTCTGATTTTAAAAAAATGTCAAGGCCTTGTTCTTACATGTTTTTTTTTAACCGTATCCCCATCTTGGACAGGTACCATCTGAAAGATGTAATTGTGGGAAAAATCTACTTCTTGCTGGTGAGGATTAAAATAAAGCACATGGAGATTGACATCATCAAACGTGAGACAACAGGCACCGGCCCCAGCGTGTACCATGAAAATGACACCATCGCCAAGTATGAGATCATGGACGGCGCTCCTGTCAGAGGTGAAGAACACAGATTTGTAACGTGTTTTAATTCATCCATGACACATCTTATCCTTTGGTCAAAATTGTCCCATCTGTTCTGTGTTACATTTTGTCTTTTTTTTTCTTTTAAGGTGAGTCCATTCCCATCAGGTTATTTCTGGCTGGCTATGATCTTACCCCCACCATGCGAGACATCAACAAGAAGTTCTCAGTGAGGTACTACCTGAACCTGGTGCTCATTGATGAAGAAGAGAGACGATACTTCAAACAGCAGGTAGGCGA
>JAPTYQ010000006.1:26583669-26601721 GCA_029814465.1 Ostorhinchus cyanosoma | reverse complement strand
ATAACTACACATAGGACCTCTGTGTTTGTTTTCATTATCACCCCGCCCCCAACTTTTCTGTCCAATGCCAGCGCAGTTTGTCACATGTGTACTTTTGTTTACAAATTTTGGTCCACGAGCAAAAAGTGCAATGAGAATGTGATCCGACCCAAATAATAAAAAATAAAGTCAGCATTTGATCCGAACCAAATAAGCAATTCAAAGGACTTTCCATAGAAACGTTAGCTTACCTTGTCATTGCCGATCACAGGGATCAGGCTAATGCTAACTAGCTTCTGTAAAGCAGGGTTAGGGTTAGTAATGATACGTCCATGTCGCCAATGAACCGACTTCCGCCTTCTTCACACACTGACCGACCACCAACAGGAAATAGAACGTCCCTGTTGCATTTTTGATTCCTTAATGTCTCACAGTCTTGTTGTTTTTTTTTTTTTATTCAAGCAATTAAATTATGGGCGAAAAGTGTTTTGTAACGCAAGCACTATTGAACATGTATCGAGTAAAAAATAACAAAATTGATTAGTAATGCTGTACACTACTGCATTACAGCAAAAGTAATCTATTACTGTAATGCATTGCTTTTGTAACATGTTAGTCCCAACACTGCTGGCCTCTCCTCTGAATATCAGCTATTTGACTCAATGAATGAACAAAGTTAGACGTATTTAGCTGTTCAGTCCAGTCAGTCTGTATTTGATTAAAATTTGAAACTGGAAAAAAAACCAAAACTGTTTTTTATGCTCAAATGCATTTTGTCACCCCAAGGTTCACAAGTTCTGATTTTTGCGTAGCCGCTGTCGCGCTTCCTTGTAGAGTGCCCCGTAGTAAATAACTTGCTTTGCTCCAAAATGCCAGCAGCAGTCATTATTCTGTTCTCTGCCTTCCTCCTCTTTTACTGGCGCTGCCAGTAACCGGCTGACTTGCCTGCCGTGTTGAAAAACTAGAATAATGAGACAGTGGGAGTGGACTGAAATCTATTCCTTCATTCTTATAAAGTGTAATTTTTTTCAGTGTTGAGAGAGAGAATAACAGTAGTAGTATCTGTTTCAAAGTAATGAATGTGAATGTCAGCCGATTTGAGTGAGGAGACAGTCACATGGTGTGGCAGGATTAGAATAAAGTAGGACAAATAAAAAATAAAACTTACTTAAAAGGCTTTAGAGCCAGATGTTCCTCTAACTCCTGATGAAGGATTATGAAGGAATCAAAGTTGTAGTTGCAGCTTGTTTCTTGGCTTCCTCCACTCCATGTTCTCTTTTCAGATATACATTATCATCTCAGATGAGTGTGGTTTATACTTGTAGTTTAGCTTTTATCTGTCCTAAGAAGCAAATTTGACTCACATCACTGCAGCTAAGCTTTATTTGAGCTGTCAAGCTTTACTGATGATACTAAATGTGTGTGTGATAATAGAGCGTCTGTTTTGTAATTGAAATATCATTACATATTCTAAAAATACAGTCATTTATAGCTGAGAGTTTTTCATGAAATCTTTTGTGTCATGAGTCCCTTCTCATTCTCCATCAACAAACTCAGACAATGGATGGATTAAAAGAATCAGTCTTCTCTGGAGAAAAAGCCTCCATTAGTTGTGACAGGGCAGAATCATGGCTATGGGATTAGACCACCTCCCTAACGGGTTTATTGCTCTCTGAAATAAAGGAACAATGCAAACCCATGGGTCGTCTCCAGATCTGAAAACGTGTTCTTCTTCGGTCCTTTAACCTCTCTGCATTCCCTTCCTGTCAGTCTTACATACACAAAGCCTGGTAGCTATTCACACATCTGTCTGGCCCACGCTGTCTGCTTCCCACATTCACTGTCACCTCCTGTTAAACAGAAAAGCTGTCTTTTTTCTCTGTCCCGTCTATCACACTAACCCACCATGTTTCTTTCAACTTGCAAGATATGAAAATGCTCCATGAACTGTTAAGTAAGATGCCCCAAGGATGCTTGAGTTCGAACCAAGTCATAGTCAATTAACAGAAGAGCAACATCAACGTTACGCATTCATTACATGCAACGCAAACTGGGAATGTAGTATTATTCTTGTGATTAATCTCTTTTCCTGTCTATGTTCATTTTCCCAAAAACACCAACAGATGGCCTTTCTACAGTCCTAAAGCTGTGCTCTGCTAAACACAATATTATAGAGATAAATTTCACTTAAAAATCAAGTGATGAATATTCTCTGAGAGATTAAATCTCCTAATCTGTATATCCCTGAAATATTAAAGTTATGAAAATGAATGGATGCTCTCGCAATTGTGCCCCCCCCCACAGAAATAATGATGAAAGCGCTTGAAGTCATTTAGCCCCGCTTTGCCTTTATTTAAGCTTACAGAAAGTGCCTTAGGGAATAGAAGGATTTGTCTCTGGAGAAGCAGGGTCAGACCTCAGCTGCCCTGCAGTAACCACACTCCCTGTCTGAGTCCAGCACAGATAGCCAAGGCTGGTTAGAAGGGATTATTTGGCAGTGTTATGACGGATAAGTTAGGGACAGTTAGAGCCCCGTCTCTGTGTTTCTAATGAGGCTGTTCGACTCTGTGGTGGGAGCATTGTGACACACAAACATCCATGAGAATCACGGTTTAGCATGGCAGGCTTTAAAGTCGGAGCAAGGAAGGATCATATTAACTCAAACACAGCTTCAAAGAAGATTTTGGAGCTCATGTTGCACAGTATTTGGGGGTAGTGATGTCAGGAATATCTTCTGCTCTCTGGCATGTGTTTCAACCCTCAAATGTCCCACTTTCTGAAAGTCGGTGCCAGGGGAGTGGGGACTCGCATTGCTAAAGGTGTGTATGTGCATTCTGTTATTGTGTGCGGAAGTGTGGGTGTGTGTTCGTGTCGTTTAGGGATTAGCTCTCTTCCCACAACTTCTTCACTTCAGTCACCATGGCAGTGAAACAAAGGCCTCCGTCTAACCAGGCCTTACAGTCGGAGCTCTAAAAATAATGCATTGCTTTCAATTAGCCCTTCAGCTCGGCTGGCATTTGAAACAGGCAGCCAAGTGAACAGGGTCAGGGTTATTTGACGAACAGACCTTTGGGAGAAGTGTGTGCGCCTTCGCTGGTTGTAGTCCACAAAATTCAGTTCCAAATTCCTTCTAGGTTTCTTAATCGTCTTGTTTTATTGAGGATTTTAAGGATATTTGAGGTGTGTAGAGGCAGATTTCCAGCTCCCCTCGTGCCTGTGAGTGTAGCTCTTCCTCTTCTACATCCTCATCCCCAGTGAGACATATTACAATATTTGACTCTGAATAATAATTTAAATATCACTGAAGTTTAATGAGAAATTTAATAATTGTTAAAGAGTGAAGATGAATCATACTTTCCTCGATTAAATGTCACACCTTTAAAAAAAAAAAAAAGGAGGAATTTGAACGAGTAAACTTCCTCTTCGATTCAGTAAGGCTCTGTTTAAGCAGGCAGGTGCGTGATTGATTTCCTTAAATAGTGGAATAATTTGACGATAAGAGCGGGTGAAGTATGGATCGATTCATGTCTTTTTTCAGACCTGGGGGAAAACTGTTTGTCACTTCACCGGCTTTTGGAATAATCCACAAATTTTCACAAGGCAATTAATGTAACATTGAACAAGGAATGACATTGACTAGAGGAAATAGCTGTGATAAAGTCATTCATGTGTGGTTTTATTCAGGCCCAGTGGTTCTGAATATTGATGCTTCATTAAAGGCCAGGGCTGCCATGTTGACACAGACATGTCAGACAAACTGGTGGATAATTAATGTGGCATAGATTTAGTTATGTACTCAGAGTAATTGGCTTAGAATGAACTAACTGCTTAGATAAGTCGATTTAAGGTGGATTATCATAATGTCATTAATGACAGTTTGAGATTACATCAATTGATGAGCACAATGAAAGATGGTTTATTGTTGACTGTAGACTGACAGAAAAACAGATGGTCTTTCATTGCTATTGTGTCTGTGAAAGATCACTAAAATATTCATGAAAGTGTAAAAAGAGATTGCATTGATTGATTATTGTGGAATAATACACTTTGGTTGAGAAAACCCTTTAGGCCGTAGCTGCAGGATGTGGTCCGAGAAGACGAGTGAAGGCTTCTGTGTGTGTGTGTGTGTGTGTGTGTGTGTGTGTGTGTGTGTGTGTGTGTTCTTGAAAATGTGAGGCTCTTAGTATCTGAGCATGACGTTTCCATCGTACGGGAGGTCTCGTGAGATGGCTCCGGTTCACAGTTCACACTGAGGCTTTCATCTGTCGATCTCAGCAGAAGATTGGAAGATATAAAAGGTCGCTGTGCCAAACCTCTAATCCTGTCGTCATCTGTGAGGTGACGGCAGTGCAAACTTCAGGGGTGACACATACGGGGAGTTCTTTCTCACTCAGTGTTGTTTTTATTGGAGTTGGAAGTGTACTGCCGGTCTGTACGACGGCGTTTGGAATCAGAGACACAATCCTTTCATTAATGCAGAGGACATTTTTTTCTCCCTCACACATAGGTTAAATTATGAATGCGCTTTTATTTGTTTACTCCGTGTTGGACTGAGAGATGTGCATTATTCATCTGCTCTGACAGGAGAGACAGCAGAGTAGGACACAGTCTAACAAGGACGTTGTCAGGGATTTGAGCAGTGAAGCACATGCAAAAATAATAATCGACTTTCACTCAATAAGCTTGTTTTCATCCAACCTTTGGCTTAAAAATGGTTCACTCAGGAAAACAACTCTAAACGATCGCAGACAAATTGGTGCTTCTTTTGATTATACTACTCGTGTGTCTGCGTTGCTGCCTCACTCTGTGGTTTCCATTTCCAGACTTTGTTTTAAATGCATCAGAGAGACAGGGCTTCTGAACCTAATTAGATTTCTTTGTGTTTTCTTCTTAGTCCTGAGAGATGATTTCCGGCAGGCCCCGAGCGATGTGGTGGTGGCTGCTGGTGAGCCCGCCGTCCTGGAGTGTGTGCCTCCACGTGGTCACCCTGAACCCACCGTGTCCTGGAAACGCAACAACGTCCGAGTCAGCACGAAGGATGAACGCATCTCTGTGAGTCCAGCTGTAAAAAGGACTGAATGAGTCCAGCTCTGATTTCAACATAAAGAGGTTAAATGCGACTGTTTTGTCAACGCCTGGAAGTCAGATGGGGTCGCCTGAAATTTCTAGGAATTGATAAAAATAAAAACTTATTAATAAAAATATATGATGAGTTTAGAGAGACAATCACAATCCATAAAACACAAGACAAACTGAAGCTGAAACTGAAGCTCTGTGGTTCTGTTTATCTGTCTAATGTTCACTGTGGTTGGTTTCAGATGCTGCAGCTCTTTCATAATTCATAGTTTGAGTTATTGTTTATTTTGTATTAATTTGCAGCCTTGTAAATACAAGCTGGACTGACTGTACATATCCTGACCAAGGAAAATAAAATAGTGACTTTGTGCAGTAATCTACACCTGGCTTTTCTGCCTCCGTCCATAATAATATACATTATATAGACTAAATGTCATCTAAAATTAACGTTTATTTGCAACATAGTATATAGCAAACTATACAAATTAATTTTAGCAAAAAAAAAAAAAAGTCTGTGTTTTGAATTTCTGGGATTGTCAGAAATTTGTGATGTTAAAATGTGGTCACGAGCCAAAAAAGGTTTGGAACTCACATTAATACTCTGAAATAAAAATTTTTAACCTTCGTGTGTTACTGAAGGACATAACAAAACTTTACTACTTTTGTAAAGTTTTTAAAAAAAAATTATTCTAATGTAGAAACTCGAGGTCAATGAAGTTACCATATTTGGTTCCTTGCCTGTAAGTGGTTGAAAGAAGAAAAGTATATATAGAAAATACAAGAAAAACACACGTAAGGTGAAAGGAGCATGTATTTTAGAACATTAGACCAACATAAGTGCTGATCCAGACACCTGTCCACATCCACATTATCCCTTTGAACATCATTCCTTACCTTGCAGACCACATTTGTAGTGACCAAAAACAGTCACTTGCCTGATTAAACGTTAATTTGGGGGAAATAGTGTGCTTAGTGATGCATAAGTCAAACTCACTGTTTGCACTTGATATAATTGTGCAGGTATAAGGGGGGAGAAAAAAAGCTTTTACATTTTAGCCTTAATGATTTGGCTTAATTTAAGAGCTGAGTTAAATCTATTTTGTAATTTAAAGATAGAGAATGAGGTTTGTTTTCCTCTTTCCATTTTCTCTCATGTGAATAAATGGCTAAAAAGGGTTTGCAATTGGGCAACATTTCGTGTTAATTATTCTTTTCACAACAGGGACTGTAATTTGAAAATGCAATGGTCAGATTCAGTGCTTTTTTTGTTCGGGATTTATTAATGCACCACTTATTAGAGCAGGAATTTTCACAGGCGACAAGAGGCAGCGATACTCATTTATAATGACAGTACTTTCAGTAATGTGGACCATAATTCAATGCAGGAACCCTGTTTTTATGGATCAGATAGAGTCGCTAATTCAGCTGTCGTTTTTTTTTTTCGTCCTCTCCACTCATGTGTGTAACTAACAGCTGGACATTGGCGTTTCAGTAACAGCTCGGAATATAAACAAACCACAATAACTAACTATGAGGTGTTGAAAGATTAATTATTCAAAAGTCCAGGACTATTGAAGTGTGTATATTTATATATTTTTTTTTATTTTCCTTTGATGACTGGGATGAGAGTCCTCCCTCAATAGTATTTTTTATTCAGGTCTAATCTCTGGAACTGTCACTATGTTGTTTTTCAGATGCGTGGGGGAAAATTGATGATCTCTCATACCAGGAAAAGCGACGCTGGCATGTACGTTTGTGTGGGCACTAATATGGTTGGCGAGAGGGACAGCGATCCTGCGGAGCTCGTGGTGTACGGTGAGTCCCAGAGATCTGAGCGTGAAAATGTTTACGCAGCAGCCTTCGTCTACTCTATACTTGAAAGTTGATCTCTAATTGCAGAGCGGCCCGTGTTGGTGCGAAGACCCGTGAACCAGGTCGTCATGGAAGAGGAGACCGTGGACTTCCTGTGCGAGGTCCACGGAGATCCTGCTCCCACGGTGCGATGGAGGCGAGAGGAAGGAGAGCTTCCCCGCGGGAGGTGAGACTAGAACAAAGCACCAACTTGTGATGTGAACGTAGTGTTTGGAAAAGCTGAACGACAGCCGTACAAGTCATACAATGGATTATTAACACATGTGACCCAGAAAACATATGGAGACTGATTATTCATTATTTAATGCCTGTCGATCAGTTTATGTGTATATGAATTAATTAATAGCCAAGTAGGTTTATTTGTGCTGCATTCATGTCCCTCGCATTTTTAATCAGTACTGAACACAATGTATATTTAGCTAAGCCTATTAAATAATTCGTTTTCACTTCTAATATTCATAAAAATGAAAAATACATCATTACCATAAATCCTGTCTCCTATATTGTGAGACTGTGATTGATATTATATACAGTATACAGTATCTAGGGTAGGTTCAGAAGTACTGTCTGACACTTTACATGCATATTATTATTATTATTATTATAGATTCAGCTACACTGACTATAGTATTGTTTATTTATTGATTTTAAACACACTGTATTCCTATTCTTTCTGCAGCGCTGCTATTCTTTTTCCATGGTATGCTCTCCCATTATTACGCTGACATTGACACGTACAAAAATAACCTAATATCGAGATGATGGAAACATTTTAAAGCACGAACAAGTGAAAATGACTTTCTTTTATAGAACAGCAAACACTAAGGTCATTTTAACAGATGATAGTGATGCTGTCGATGCTGTTAGTATCTTACAGTATATCACGGTGAAGGTTTAGTTTCATTTATGTTGAAAATATAACCTTGTAACAACTAACACAAAGGTACGCAAGAACCCACACTCTGAATGTCTGTGTGAGGATGTCAAGTTTGGTCTCTAAAGTGTTACCGTATGAGTGTACTCTCATATAAGGCAGTGATAAGAAATCTTAAGTGTAAATGTCAGCGCTGAACTGACTGCATTACTGTCTCTAACTGAAACATGCTCAGCAGCTCCACAGACTCACTCTGACTTTATTTGTTGACTTTGAGAACACATAATTGATTGTGATGATGATAATTTCATGCAAATGCTATTTTTCATGCTTCCAAGAAGGTATATTGTATTCTGTCTTTCATCTCTTTCGATTCCATCTTTTGTGTTTCATTGCTTTTATCTTTTTTTTTTTTCCTCCTGCACCAAAGTCTGTGAAATAAATCAGTCTGATTTGCTGTAGGGCTCGAATAGGTAAACTGTATTTGTGTTTGCTTTCTGTTCTAAAGTTGTATTTAGTAAAATAAGTCCTTCTCAACTACTTATTCAAACTGCTGTTAAAAGATGAAATGCTGCTTTTTCTGAAAGTTAAAAAAAAAGAAAAAAAATCAACACAACAATCTTCAGCTGGACTTATATGATCTCATGTTTCTAATCGATTCTCTACTGTTTCAAGACTTTTCCTGAAGCGATTCACTGTATTTGAGGAAGATAAGGTGCATTGTTCCACTTGTTTCAAGATAATGTCACTTGATTGGAAAAAAAATTCCTTGCAACAGGCTGACTGACAGGGAGCGAAATTACATTATCTTGTGCCACTGGTAGATTTTCTTTGGCCTGTGTAGATTAGCATGGTTTTATATGGTTTGCCTCTCCGTTAGATCTTTCATTATCTCTCGTTTTCTCATTTCCAGGTTTGAGATCCGCAACGGCAACAGCCTCCGTTTGTTCCGCGTGAAAGAGCAGGATGAAGGGACATATACCTGCACATCTGAAAACAGCGTGGGCAAGACAGAGGCTTCAGCCATGTTGCAGGTCCACGGTAAGAAACACATCATGCATATTGCATTTCAGCTTTTGAGAAATTCAGTGCATGCACAGACACATACTTAGGCATGCATACAAAAAGCTCTGGTACTTAGGGCCATGTTCATGCATAAGGTAACATGGCATCACGTGGCAGCGGTTTGCCCCCATTTCCTGCCCAAAAGCTGTGTTTTTATATCAGTGTATCTGTGTGAGTCCTTTCCAGCGGTGCCGCCAGGAGCTTATGCTAAACCGTATGGATTACGCCATTTGACAGATGTTTGGTAGATGTGTGCTTTAACTCACTGCCAGGGAGCAGTCCCAGTATTAATAAGACATGACTCTTTTCCTCTCTCTTCCTCTGTTTTCACCCCCCCCCCCCCTTTGGTTCACCGCCTCCTCTTTTTCCTCCCTGTGTGTTTTGTTTAAATAGTCAGAACACTCAGATACGACTTCATTCCCAAATGCTTTTATTAGTGTAAATGAGTGTCTTTCTTTCATTTTTTCCCCATGTCATCAACAGTTTTGTTTTGTCGCTCAGCATTTCATCCATCTCATTAATTTTCCATCTCTTTCCATCATGTTTCAAACCTTATCATCATTCCAGTCGGGCCACGCTGTAAGTTCACTTCCCATGTAATTTTTTTATTTTTTTTCCCCATAACAAATAAAAGCTATTTGTGTTATTGCTCATTTATTCTGAAAAAAACCAATGTGCTGTTTTCTCTATGGTCTTCTTAATGGTTTTTAAATCAGTAATCACTGCCTAATGGTGTAGAGAAGCTCTTCCATTAGGTACAGAGATGTCGGCTACATGACTGTTGCTGCAGTCAGGCATTAAGTAAGCCTCAGACACACTGACTTAATGTACGCTAGATTACATTAAGTCTGGTGTCATACCAAACACACATCTGCTGTATTGAGGGGAGTCTGTCAGGGTAAAATAAACTAAATCCTTCCTCATTTGTAGTCTTAGTAGTTAAAACACAGCTGTAAGACTTTAATTAGAACTACTGTGCATGGACGTACTGGTCTTTAGGTAAGAGTATAAACCATGTTACATTAATGACCTTTTTACTTCCACACCATTATCACTTTACTATTAATGCGGCTTACTATTTTTAACACTAGTGACAGTTGTTTTAAATCAAATGTGTGTTGTTTCTATCTTACTATTGCAATTATATGATCTTAGGGAACCTTGAAGAAATATATAAACAAATAGAATCAATCCCAGCTATGTGCTAAGCTAAAAAAACAAAAAAAAACCTTGAAATTATTATTCTTACTATGCAATGCACGGGTTGAGTTTTGCAACTTTAACCTCCTGAGATCCAGTAATGCATTTATGTCCTCTGTAAGGGACAAGAGTTTTACAGTTTTATTGGAGAAAAAAATGCCCATTGCAAAGGACGTTCCATAAAAAAAAAAAAAAAAAAAGTATCTGGAAAAAAAACCGATTGTATTGTGCTGTTTCCAATAAATGTAATTATTTATTGTAAAAAAGGCAAAACTTGTATTTTCCTGGGTTTCAGGAGGATATTGAGTTTACATCAGGTTTTCTCATGTTAGTTTGCAGCCTCAAACCAAGCCAAGACAACCCAAGTGAAATGGTTTTAAATATTTTTTTTCCAGTTTTCATGTTTTACATTTGTTATTTACATGCTGAATTGTACTCTGCATTGCTCGTAGACTTACGTTTATGTAAAAAAATGTGTTGGGATATCCTAGATAGAAATACAACCCCAGTTCCACAAAAAAAAAAAAAAAGTAGGGATGCTGAAAATTATAGATAAAAATAGACTGAATGGGAAGATTTGTATTTTATTCACAGTAGAACACAGAAAATATAGCAACTGATTGTACTGAGAACATGCACAAACTGAGGAAAAACAATAGTAATTTCAATTTGATGGAGAAAAACAAATGTGTCAGTGTCATGTTTACTACTGTGTTACATGACTTCCTCTTTTAACAACAATCTGTAAATGTCTGGAGCCGAGAAGACCAGTTCCAGGAGTTCTGGGAGAGGAATGTTTTTCCTTTCTTGTCAGATATGGGATATAGTGTGGTTTCTGGATCATGGTCACATATGGCTTCTTCTCTGTATGATAGAGTTTTAACCTGCATTTGTGGAAGATATGGTGAAGTTTGTGCACAGACAGTCATTTCTGGAAGTGTTCCTGAGCCTGTGCAGTGATTTCCATTTTAGAACCACATTTTAATGCAGTACTACCTGAAGACCTGATATGGATTTTTAGCCTTTTCCCTTACGTACAGAGAATTCTCCAGCCTCTGAGAATCTATTGATTATATTACATACTGTAGATGATGAGATATCTAAAGTCTTCATAACTTAGCGTTGGGGAACATTATTCTAAAAAATTTCCACAATCTGTAGATGCAGTTTGTTGCAGGTGCTTGAACCTGTTTTTTGTTTTTCGGAGAGACTCCACGTCTGAGATGATCTTTTTATTATATAGCATATCGTGCTTCTGACCTGTCATCAGTTATAACCTAATTAACTGCAAAATGTTCTTCCACATCCTTCTTTTACTTTTATCATTTAATTTTTGGAGATCTGTTGATGCTTTAAATCAGTACATTTCATATTTTCTCTGTTCTACTGTAAATAAAATATAGGTTTATAAAAAAAGCTAATTATTCCATTATGTTTGTATTTTTCACAGCTTAACCACTTCTCCACAGCTTGGATTTATATTAATCATAGTATTAGCAGTAAGTTTTCAAATACCAGTATTCTTTGTTTGTGCTGAAAATTAAAAAAAAAAAAAAAAAAAACTCAGGTAATTAACTGAAATAAAATCCTACCTTTCAAGAGCATTACATGACAATTAGCAGTTAAAAAAAAAAAAAAAAAGTGTATCATTGTGTTGTCATCTTGGAGGTTGTTGCTTGGTACCAATTAAATATCCACACATAGACTTAAAAATAGCATCTATGAGACATTTTTCTCATGACTCTCTTACTACTCATTAGACCACATTAAACCCAAGAACAGGTTGCAAGATCACAATAATGCATCCTATTTACATCCTCTTGAGAAAACGATTCCCAGGGAGATCATCAATTATGTAAAACACGGAAAATAAACAGGACCGGTTTAGGATTAACACATCACAAAACCTCAAGAACAAATGCAGCTGTTTCGCATAGAAATCATCAAAACATGATGGTAAAAACTGTGAGACATCTTCTGTTTTTGGGAACATAATCTTAGTGAGAACATCATGACATGACACAGATGAGTCAGTCCCCTTGTGCATTGAGCCAAATTTGTGTATGTGTGCAGTGGTGTGTGTGTGCGTGTGTGTGTCTGTGTGTGCATATGCAGCATGGGGACGGTTGGAGAAGGGTTTAATCCCAGCAGCAAAAGATTTGGACTCTTCGGAAGTGTGAGCCAATTAGTTCGACTGAGGAGGAAAGCATTGGTCAGTGTAAATTTACAGACAATGTGATGATGTGGATAATGTAACAATCTGACCCAAGCTGCAAATTGGCAGCTCAGCCCTAGACCTTTCCTAAAAATAACCGAGTAAATGTCATCAGAATGGCACTGCCTTGCACTGCCATGATTGTTTTTTTTTTTTTTTTTTCTAGAGGACACAGAGGTGATGTCTCTCATTAAAGATGAGAGGGAGACTTGATGAAATATACAGTGTAGTAATAGATCAAAAAGCTCAGAAGGTTAAAGATACAACTCCTCACATCCACCTTATTAACCACAATGATTACTACATTACTGGTCCAGTTACATAAAGGAGCAGATATTAATCACGCTGGTACATGAAAAAAAAAAAAACCTGTGTTTGGCCAGTTTTTGTAAATGAGTAAGAAATGTAATGGATAGTTTTGCTCCTTTTTCCTCTCAGTACCACCTCAGATTGCCACAAAGCCCCGAGACCAGATTGCTACCCAAGGGAGGAGCATCACCTTCCAATGCGGCACCACAGGAAACCCTCCACCTGCCATCTTCTGGCAGAAAGAGGGCAGCCAGGTAAGAGGCTGGAGCAGAGAACAAAAGATCCTCTTATCCTGAATATTTCAGCAGCAGAAACGCCACTGCACTAAATTCCTGTTTAGGAAGTCTCTGATCTATGCACGTGAATACATTCGCTCTTCAGAAAACTATGGGTTGTCGGTGTGTTTATTTTAAGAAAAGGGAAGGGGTCTTTCTGTCCAAATCCCCCCCAATATTGTATTGTTTATCATATCAATGAAAATTTCACACCTTCTTTGTTTCTAATGTGAGAATAACTCTCTGCAGCATGAACAGGTTTTTCAATCATACTTTTCCTGACACTTTTTTTTGGTTTGCCCACACTCTACAAGACACATTTTCTAAGTGAAATAGGCGAGAGGCGAACAAGTAAGTGCAGCACATTTGCATTTGGCTCCGAGATATGAGTGAAGACAAAGTGTTGGAAGGCATTGCTGTATTGCGTTGGCGAGAAATGTATCTCCTGCTCGCGACCGCAGTGTAAGGGAACAGTGATGAGGGGCGAGATGAGTGAGAGAAAAAGAATCAGAAGAAAAAGGAGGGAGATTTGGAGTCACAGGAAGTACACCAGGTGCGGAAACTGCTTCTTCAGGGCAAACCCGGAGAAAAACACTGCCCTCCTTCCACATTGTACCCAACTATAAATACCCTGTTGCTCAACAGCAGCTGGGATCAGTGACTTGAAGATGCAACTAGAGATGTTGTAGAAGCTCATCTGAGCGCAAACAGGAAGTTTGGCCACAGATTTTCTGAATAAGCATCAGTCTGCTGGATGGTTAAGGCATGGTTTTGCTGTTTGTAGAGCTTTTTGCTGTATTTGGGGGATTATCTGTAGCCTTATAACCTTGGTCCCTCCACTGAAGTCTAAGCCTCTTAGAGGAATGAAATGGATGGCTGAATGGGTGTATGTGCATCCCTTCCCCCTTGTTCAGATCCGTCTCACTTACAGAAACAGAATTGGAGAACTATGAAACGTCTGTTTGTGGGCATTGTCACAAAAACAACAAAACACTACGCTTCGTCTACATTTGGCCCATTTCATTGGATTTCTACATAAAGTGTTACAGAGTTCAAAGAATTTGTCAGCTAACTGATGTCCCTGAAATGGATTATTTTATTGAGCATGAATGCTGGAAATTCCCTGCTTCCAGCTTCTCATATTAAATCATTTGATGTTTGTGTCTGTTTTTTTTTTTTATAATAGTAAATTCAACACATTTAAACTGTTAGATAAGCTGTTGGTACCAGTGTTCGTAATGGGATTTAGCTTATTCCATTATTTTCCAGTTACTTATCACAAATAAAAAAAAAAAAAGCAAACAAGTAATTGATAACACAGCAGTCATCCTGTGCCATCTGTGTCTTTGTGTGGTCAGATGTTACTGTTCCCAGGTCAGCCGCCATCACAGTCAGGCCGTTACTCTGTTTCCATGGGCGGAGAACTGACCATCACTGACGTCCACCCTGAGGACTCTGGCTTCTACATCTGCCAGGCCATCAGCGTCGCAGGAAGTGTTCTGACCAAGGCGCTGCTGGAGGTGGAGGGAGGTGAGAGTCTCAGACTTCGGTCCATTACGACGGAGCAGTTTTTCCTTTATTCTGTGGCATGAGCTAATAAGCATAAAACATATTAATTACTTAGTAGGTGCACAACAGTAAGGTTCATAACGACCTATAAAGAACGCAGTTAGAGACCCCATGCTGGATGAGAAATGAGTTTTACATTTAATGTTCTTCCTCAGGCAGCATGTAAGCGTCAGATTTAAGCCTTTTCTCTTGTTATGCAGCCTATTGTTTTCTGCCAACTAAGCATCCTCAGTTTTTGCACTTTATGCACCATAAAGGCTGGCAACTTTTTAATCTTATTTTCTGTAGGCCTTCATCATATGTTTTCTTTTTTCTTCTCTGTAATTAGAAGATGGATGACACCCTTAACATAACTCTGTGCCTCCTCTCCCTCTGCAGGTCCTTCAGGCCGTGTCCCACCGATCATTCGCCAAGGCCCGGCCAATCAGACTGTATCTGAAGGTTCGACAGCGCAGCTCCACTGCCGTGTAATCGGCGGGCCCTCTGTCAAAATTTCATGGGAGAAGGATGGAGAGACACTTCAGGGAAATAAACCTCGACTGACCTTGATGGAAAATGGCACATTGCAAATAACAGACATAAAGGTGTGTGTAAGTGTGTGCGCGTGTGTGTGTGCGTCTGCCTTAGGTAAAAGTCATTTATTGGAAAGGGCTTGAAATGATGACTTTTAAAAGGTATTAGCTCTAAGTAGAAAGGAAAAAACATCCATTAAAAATTACTCAGGCTGCACAGAATACTGTAGACATACCTGTCTGACCTTCTTTTACTTTGTCTGTAGCTCACACTGCAAAGATTTTTTTTTTCTTTTCCATTATACATTCCATCTTTGTTTATGAAATTAAGGTGAGACTCCGTTTTAAAGACCAATCTCTCTGGGATCTCTCCAGTGCAATTATGTGCTCATGCGGTGTGTAATTGTAATGTTAATGAAGGTGCTTGTTTATAAATGCTAATGTGTTCGGCTTTGATGGAAGAGCAGTCAGGAGCTCCTTTGTGCTATAACCCCACCTGGAGGTCAGTGAGTGCAGGGAGGACGAAGCAGAAACACCGTCATTTTGGCGATAGATGATTTATCTTCTAACTGGCTTTTAATTAAATCTCCTGCCAGGACGATGCTTATTTGCCTCCTCTCCCTTCCTCTTTCTCTGGCTGTGCCACACTCAGCAGTGGTGCTCAGCAAACTTGGAGCATTAGGGTTTGGTCCAGTGCACCAGTGAGGCGAGGGAAATCTGCCATGCCAATGTGCTCAATGGAACAGAAGAGATGCATTAGTGTGACATCAAGGGGATGACAAGGGAAAAAAAGGGGAAATGGAGATGACGAGTGAGGGACTAAAAATATTTACCCTGCCGTTGCCCCTACCCGCTATCAATATTTCAGCAGTAGTTGGAGTCATCTGAAGAAGTTCACCTGCCCACACGCTGCGCTGTCTGTCAGCCAGAGGTCAAAACTGCAGTGGATGATCTCATATGGTCTGATGATAGTTCCAGCAGACTGACTCTCTGCCAGGACAAGACTGGAGTTAACACCCAGACTGCCAGTGAAGTGTGCAGGCATATGCAGTTTATAATGTAAACAGCAGGGCAGGTAGAGTGGTGCAGCGCCTGGTGGTTTGAAGCCATGAGGATCCTGCAGCAGGGGGGGGCTCAAGGTTATTATTCAGCGGATTTAAATGCACGTATATGTGGGGCTTTTAATAAACAAAGGGGTCAGAGAGCAAACATTACGATCCTTTATATTAAGCTCACGGCTCGTAGTATTTTATTTCAACGAAAGTACTTGTCAAATGAGTCACTTGTACTTAATTATCATTTCCTGAATCTGCAATTACTCCAACCTCTGTGTAGTGTTGTAGTGCCTTTCAGGTCATGTCTAACTGCTGCAATATTAATGTTTCCGTATGCTCTCGCTGCTCTCATCAACCTTATTTCAAATGCAGCAAGTTAAAGCCTGGATGAACCCACTGTGCATTACATACACAGTAGAAAACAGCAGCTGAACATTTGTAAAATGGGAATATTTAACAGCCAGATGTTACCTTGAGGGAAATAATGAGCTAAAAAGATAGTGAATGTTAGAGTTGTGCAAATGTTAAATGCTTTTCTCTGTGGACATTTCTACTTATAACACTATCAGTATCAAATCACAGAAAACGATCAGAAAACAGCACCTGAATATGATACTATATATATACACGTACAAAGTCAAAAATACTCACGGGATTTTCCGGTTAAGTGTTCATTTAGCAGAATTTGCACTTTTTTTTCTGATTATGTCTCATTAATCTTAATCCTTTGGCACTTTTTTGGGATTTTATGCCTCTTAACCCTACTATGATCTACCTGATATATGTCATTACATCTAGGAAATTATGAATTATGTTTTATCAGATAAGGGGAGCACATCCGATTAATTAAAACCTATCAAATGTGGCAGAGATGGAGTGGAATAATGAAGTCATGTGTCTCAGCGTATGTAGGACAAATATGCTGTGTAAATTCCAGTCTGTGAGTTTTAATCTTCAGTCCTTTGTGCATCAAAGACAGCTAGAAGCATCTGTCCTGTTTATTTTCTGCGATGTATTTTAAATGTTGCCTGCTGTTTCTCAGGACTCAGACTCGGGGATGTACACATGCACGGTATCCAGCGCCACAGGGGAGTCGAGCTGGAGTGGGATGTTGACTGTCAGAGGTACTCACACCAAAAGTCTCCACACTCTGTCTCTGTGTTACACGTCACACTTTGTCGCTCTCACGCTACACCTCCGTATCAGTCTGAAGCTGCATAAGAACACAACGCCTTTTATTTGCTGCAGACCAATTATTCAGCATTGATTACAGTCATGCACTTGCTTGTTTTTGTATATAACAGAGGAAGGCATTTCTTCAGTATCCAGAGTTTCCGAGTTCATTCAGCTTCCAGGGCCGCCGCAGAAGCCGGTGGTGACGGAAGTGACCAAAAATACTGTCACTCTCACCTGGCAATCAAACCCCCATGAGGGCGGGGCCGCTGTCACCTCCTACATCATCGAGGCCTTCAGGTAAGACATGGAAATACAGCACAATTAATGACAGATTACATACAATACAGTAAGATTATTTATCTATCTATCTGAACATATCTAAGGCATGACTCATCCCTTACTCGACCTGAACAATGTCTTGATTTGACTTGTCAGGTTTGGCGTTTATCTATCTGCACTGCAAAAATCCAAATCTTACTACGTGTATTTCTCTCATTTCTAGTTGAAATATATTATATCATCACACTTAAAATAAGACATAATCATCCAAAGAGTAACTTTGGATTCTTTTTTCTTTATTTTTTTTTTTTTTGCTTAATTGAAGTGCAAAAATCTGCCAATGGAACAAGTGAAAATTATCTTGGTAAGATTTCTTGAAATAAGGTTTTTTCAGATTGTCCTATTGTCTAAAAGTAAGTTCTTTATATTTCACTGAAAAGTTATTCTGTAGGTGATTCTGTCTTATTTTAAGTGTGATGAGATATTTGGACTAGAAATGTGAAAAATACACTTGGTAAGATTCTGATCTATCTATCTATCTATCTATCTATCTATCTATCTATCTATCTATCTATCTATCTATCTATCTATCTATC
>JAPTYQ010000006.1:26555318-26566298 GCA_029814465.1 Ostorhinchus cyanosoma | reverse complement strand
TAAAGTTTCCCCCAAATATTTTTCAAACTAGTCTGGAGTTTTTTGTTTTTTTTTTTTAAATAATGCAACAAACATAATGTTAAATGACTCTTTGCAATGTTTTAAACCATAGTTATCGGAACACATTCTTTGAACAGGTGATTGACCTGTTTTCATCCTCAGTAATGTGCTTGTTTTTAGGCAGAGCTGAAACTTATATATTTATTTTTTTTGCTGTGTTTTAGCTGCTTTTACTCTGAAGTTGTATATTTGATAATGATTCTGACACTTCTACATCAATGTCAGAGGTGTTACCTTTCTTTTAAACCCAAATTTATTGAGAAAAAGTGTGTTTATGAAATATATTCCTTTTATTCTAAAAAAAAAAAGTCAGCTACTTGGCTGAGAAATGGGTTCAAGGCTGAACAGTTAGAATGATTAAAACATTCGAACTGAGCCAGATAACCTCCTCTATGAGCGTTTATACTTTAGTCAAGTATGACCCACTGATTAAATGTCCATTTGCTGTGAAAACAGTTCAGTGGTTCTCTGCATATAGCCTATTTCAACACATAAAGGGCAAAGAACTGTTTTTGTTACTTCCAAATGAATGTTTCTCTGCATTAAACTTATAATATCCTCCTGATACTCCGGACTTTGACTTTTTTACATTAAAAAAATACCTTGATTGGAAACAGCTTTATACTATTTCAGATAGATTTTTACTTTTTTATGGAATGGCCTTTGCAATAGACATCATTTTTCTGGAAAAATATCCAGTAAAGTATCAGCTCTACATGAGAAGCAACTTGACTGCTCTGTTGTCAGTCTGTGAAGTCAGTGAAACTAAACTAACATCAGTAATAAGCAGCACATTTTCATTCCATGAGGTTTGGGGGATATGTCCTTGCAGGTGAAGTTGGCTATTTCTTCACTCATGTTTTCTTTCTTTTACCTCCTGCAATGTATTAAAGTTCCATCAATGATCAAAAAAGAGATATTTTCTTTTGTAAATTCACATATTTCCTGTAAAAACAAGAATGTAGGGAGAACTTACTTTCCTTAAAAGCTCATCTGCTCTGACTGGCCAACTCCCGCTGAGGAGGAATGACACGTAAAACCCAGTGACAACCCAGAACTACTGTTAGCGCGTAGGTCCTTTACAC
The DNA here is from genome assembly GCA_029814465.1 of Ostorhinchus cyanosoma. Taxonomy (NCBI): domain Eukaryota; kingdom Metazoa; phylum Chordata; class Actinopteri; order Kurtiformes; family Apogonidae; genus Ostorhinchus; species Ostorhinchus cyanosoma. The sequence continues at coordinate 26,565,153 of JAPTYQ010000006.1, read as the reverse complement.
TGGCTGGTAATTGGCAGAATCTGGAAAAGAATTTCATAAATATTCAAGGAGGCATTTAATTGCATGCAAACATAGTACTCACTACTTAGGATGCAAAATGCAATGCAAATGTATTTACACAGCACCACTCAGCAATGCATGTTGTGTTACACTGGCACAGAAACACATGAAAATGACAAAATTAAAACTAGCAGCCAAAAACAACATAACGAGAAAGTAAAAATTAAAAGTGTAATAAATGAAAGAATTAAAACAGCAGCAAATAACAGAAATCCACAGGACTTGAAGGGTCTGGATGGTTTCTAATGTACAAGCAGTTCAGAGATGCATTGTGGTGCAAAGCATTTTAATGTTCTATCAGCAAATGATAAGGATTTAGACGATATCCTTTGACCCACAGGGACACAGTGGAGTGATTGGAGCACCAATGCAATGTTCAGTTTACTTTGTTTTGGTGAAGACTGAAGCAGTTTTCTGCACACGCCGCAACTATCTTTGCTGAGATGTGTAAAAGTACTGTTACAATAATCTCATCTACTAAAAATAAAGCTATGGGTTTATTTTTCTGTGTTTTGTTTGTCTTGTAGAGTAAGTATATCTACAATATGACTTGTAGGTATTCTTACTCTGTGTCAGCTACTGCCCCCAGGCTATAGTGATGTGTAGTCCAAGACAAATCACAGAAAATAAAAAAAAACACTCAAGCTGCTGTTTACATTTTTAGCTCTGAGGATGACGATGAGGACTGGTGTCCTCCGCTGCCTGCCAGGACCTACCTGATGGATGCCTCCAGGGAGGAAGTCTCCAGCGTGCCCTCCAAACCTGATGAGCTGTCCTACACACCGGGCCGGGTGCCTTCTCCTCAGAGAGACCAGCACAAGGCCGGTGACAGTTCACGGCTTCAGCACTTTGACCTCTTGGCCCGTCACCGCTCCAGCTCCCACGTCTCCCAGTCCAACCCAGATCTGTTCATCAACACCAAAGCCCGGGATGCCAGTGAGGTGTACCACACCAGCCAGTGGGCAGACGATTTTAATGGAGATAGCCTCAGCAAAGGTCAGTTTGAGCCACACAGTCTCTAAGGCTGTGATTCAGTGTAATGCTTTACATCTTTGGAAGTGACTCCCCAAGAGGCAGAGCAAGCCGCACAGTGTCATGTATAATTTAGTTTATGATGTTACTTAACAGCAAGTATTTGTGCATGAAAATCATGTTGCATTTATTCAAAGTGCAGCTCAGTATTCCTCAGTTTCCCGAGGATGACATCAGTGTGCTTTCTTGTCAGAACAATCTCCTGTTCCAGCTGCCGAGTTGAGCCCTGCAGTCCAGGCACACAGATCCAGGAGTAAGAAGAAAGCCCCTAAGGAAGGGCAGCTCAGGAGAGAGCTCCACGGCCATGCAGGTATGATGCAGCAAATCTTACACAAAGAACTTCTGTTAAACTTTAAAGGTCTAAAGTGATTTGGGGGCTCTAATTGCACAAGTGGAATATAATAAGTCTTTAGGGCTATAATGACTCTAATGAGCTGTTATGAAAGAAGCGTCCATATGTACAGCCATCTTTCTGCAGTAGCTCAGAGTGGACTTCTTCTTGATCTCTATGTTTTATGATAGCTGACATCTAGCATTAAGGTGCGCTGCTTGAGTGTATACCAGATAATTACATCCCTTTGACTCAAAAACCCCCCCAAAAACCAGAGAAAACCAAAGACTAGTAGTAACAGGGTATTTTCGCATTTCTCGCAGCCACCGTAGGGAGGATGAGGCGGAGTGTTTGCAGTTCACAACTACCTTGATAGATACTGCTAAATATCACACACTGAACCTTTAACAGGGAAGAATAAAGCTATATTTAGCATCGTCTTGAAAAAGTGGGCATTATTTCTGCTCTAATAATATGAAGCAGCATGTGTTTTTGCATTCATTTGTCAAACTAGTAGTGCAGTATTTTTCTGTGTAGTTTATTAATCAGTAATCATAAATCATATGCAGAACTCCCTGCTCCGCCAGCCCCTCCTCCTGCTGAAGATTCCCTGCAGCTCTTAGCGGACGTTCTAGGCCACAGCCGAACAGAGGGTGACAGAAAAGATGGGAGCGACTCACCCACTCTTCTGAGGAGGGGAGAACATTTTTCACCCCCGAGGAGAGCGCCTCCGAAGTGGTCGTCGCAGGGTCCGTAGCACATCCACATGTACAGTCTATTTATGTGTCTGTGAATTGAAAATGGATGATATGTGATTAAAAAATGACAACAGCTGGAATTCAAGAGGATATGTATTAATATTGTAATGCTTCATGCAAATCCCTTTGAGCTTAAGAAGAACTGCCAGTCAACAGTGCATACACCCACATATTTTCTTGTTTTAATAATTCGTGCTTTTAGAGGCTGGGGGTCTGTTTTTAGCCTGCCCAATCATGATCAGGATAGAAATATTTGCTGTAACTTGAAGTGATTTGTTTGTCATCCGCAGATGAGAATGTAATCTCGTATGGACAGTCCAGCTTCCTGCCCAAAGTCCAGATGTCAGGCTACGGGTCCCTGGGTGGGGGGGTCTTTAGCCGATCCTCCACCACTGGCCGAAGGAGAGATGAGGTACGCTTAGATGTTCAGCAGATACGACTGGAGTGTTCTCAGCAGACGTTTTGTCAACTTCATTTCACTAGTTAACAGAACAGTCTGAGCTGTGTGTCAGCGTGTTTCACACAGTAAATAGCAGATGTTTCCTTTGGGTTTGAAGTAGAAGACAAACAAAAAAAAAGGGTGTTCTGAGATGCATCCTCTTAAAAAAAAAAAAAAAACACTGTCAGTTTGCATAATTACTTATTAAAAGCTGTGCCCAAGTTTGGCTGTAAACATCCTGTAGGTGTTACATACACTTGAATAAAAGTCAGGTTAGAAAAAGTGAACAAGCTTTAATGAACTGAGATTTCAATCATTAAAGAGTAGACCTGTTTTAGTCATGAAACACACTTCCTGCAGGCTGAAAAGGCATCTGTAATGAGTTTGTAGTTTGTTCTATCGCAGACTGTGGAAACTGTAATCAGCTTGAAATCAGCTTGGGTTTTCACAGCTGATAAATAACTGCAAAAACCACAACTGCAGCATGAACCTCTTTCTCTGTTGTTCTTCATTAGCACTTTGAAGGCTTGTGTTGTGACACCATTATTGCACCGAGTTACAAATGAGTTCCTCTGTTAGTACATGTTTCCCGTTCATCATTTAATTTGACAGTAATCTAATGAAAGTGTGGTTTTATTCAATGAAAGTCTATGATCTAAACTATGTTGCATAATCCTTTGCTTCTTTGAGTTTGACCTATATATCCACATGGTCAGTTTTTATTAGATTTATTTCGTATATACTGGCTAACCCTCAATAAGAAAAACTAGACAGACGTGCCAAGAGATATGTTTTGGATCATTCTGTACTATTACATAACCTGCATGTCATGAGTTGTTTTTTTTTTTAAACTGAAAAATGAGTCAACACACGTACTATTACACAAGACGCATACTGTGTGATAAGAAGTATATCAGCTTAAAAAATGACTCCCCGCTGCTAGTAAAGTCATTTGCACCTGTCCCATTGCTCACCGTGTTTGTCTGCTTTCAGAACCTCATGTAGAAGAAGCAGATTACGTGACATGACATCCTCGTCTTTCCTCTTTGCAAAACCATCAGTCTGTTACCATGGCATCTTATGAAAATCCGAAGACAAAAGGGAAGACATCAAGGCTTGCCATCTGCCTTTTCACAAACTACTGCTATTTGTATTCTTTTTTTTTTTTTTTTTAATTTCAAGTATTTAATCTTTATTTTTGTGTGATTTTGTTTGCCCACCCCTCCATGTATATAGACATATTTGCAATTTTTTTAAAGATGTGATCAGATATATTGCTAAAACAATTTGGGGGGGGGATAAAAAGTATTGTATTTTTCGGCATAACTATTACATATTGTACAGCAGATTACTGAATGTATCTTCTGTTTAACCTTGACCATGAAGTCATGATGATGTGTTTGAATGACTGCAAAAGACACGAGGCAGGAGATGTGTTATTAAACCATCAAGTGTGTGCGTGTGTGTGTGCGTGTGTGTGCGTCAGTGCATGTGTAGTGTAGTTTTTATCTTTCATCTGTGTGCGGCTGTGTACTGTGGTATCCCTGTAGATCACCAGTGTGTTAGTTCTGTCAAGATTTTTAAACTGACCAATAAAATAATAAAGCATTTGTTACAAAACGCCTGACTCTGTGTTTGTTTGTTTGTCTGTGTGTGTGTGTGTGTGTGTTATAGATTATATAGCTACTAGGTAATATGATTTTCATCTAAAAAATGCATCCACAACCCCTTCAGCAACATTTCCTGTGTGGCATGAAATGAAATTAATCTGTATTCATGTGATTAAAATGCCTAACCATCTGCTGACACCTATATAGCTATTATGTGTAATTTTCTGATACTTACACAAAGATATTCAGATTCCAGTATGTTTTTAGAATAATTGTTAAATGGCTTAATAATAAGCGGCGCTCTGAATCTCTCTAATATGTGACAGCGTTGACGTATAAAAGGCTTTCTTCGTATTCATTTGCTGCCTGTGTTTGTGTATTGGAGGATGCGCAGCTTTCAGTTGAAGTACTACAGTATTTTGGCAGGGAAGTGGTCTGAAAATACTGAAAGTGAGTTGGACTCAGCTCCTGTTGGCAAATACTCCATGGGTCCCACCAGGCTGGGAGGATAATGGTAATCCGATGCAATTTGAGGGGGTTATGCAATTTAGAAGGGTTCTACAATTTTATGCTTTTAGGTCTGAATCATGGATTAGGGCTCTGTGGTTTATACCCCCCCCCCCTCTCTCTTTCCCACTCCCCAATGCACACAAACAGCTCAGCACAACCAGTCAGTCTGCTGCCACTTCACATGTCCGTAAATGTACTCCACTGAAACCACTGAATGATCCTCTTTCTACTTTCAACTGTCACCGGTGTTACTTAACATCCACATAATACGATGGTAAAGTCATGCGTACGTGTTTCTACTGTACACCAGATGTTGAAATGACCATGTGGTTCAACAGCGGGATGCGAACCGCGGCTCATTACTCTGCCAGGTTATCCTTGAGTAGGTAGAATCAGATGACATTGAAATAGCCAGAATGTGCCAAAAAAGAAAAGCTTCAACTGTTATGAAAGTAATTTTAATAGAAGTGAACTCACATGCAATATTTTGAGTAGATATCTATATTTATTAGTGCATTTAATCCCCCAGGTTTCATCTGATATTAACGGATAATGAAGGACTATAATGCCAAACGCACTTGTTCTAAAATGCAGATTATGATTGCTGACAAATGCTGATGTTGGAGCCAAAATACATTTTATTATTTATTTAATCATTATTTAGTGGGTGTGGCTGATTATTACTGCACTGTAATTCATCACAGGTGTGGTACAGTGTATATCTGTGAGGTGAGGTGGGCGGGGCTGTGTGTAAGGACAGCCCCAAACAATTGTCTGACTGTGGGCCATAGCTTGAATTTAGCGTTTTATGTTAAGTGGCACATTTTGTTTGTTTGTAGGGAATATTTTAGAACGGCAGTTGTGATTTGTTTGAACTATTGGACTTGGTGTGTGTCAATAAATGGATTGGCATATCCAAACAGGAGGAAAGACACTCATTCATACACACATCAAAAATACAACAGGTTGAATCCTTTCACATCACAGTAGTAGCTAAAGCTAAAGCTACTACAGCTGAGTAGTGATATTATAATGTATTTTAAGAGGAGAGAGTTGTGTATGAAGTAATTATTTTTAAAAAGTAAAGTATTTGTCTAAAACAAACACTAATTTCTGGAGAGAAAGATGAAACATTAAAACTTCCCTAAGGGATTTATCACCATTATTATATTTTCCCCTTGAGTTCTGTGTTTTTCAGTGAAAACCACCTATTTTCATAAATGCTCTGTCTGACCATGTAAATGTCCATAAAAACTCAAGGTAAATTTGAAGGTTATTATATTAGAACAGAGAAAACTAAAGCAAAAGGGATCTTTTCAGCAAAATACATCATTAAGTGAACATAAAAACAAGCATCCGCACCACTATTGGTCAAACTAAGTGGATTTTATTGATGAATTAGTGTTGCAGAACATGACTGTAGCCCCTGAACTTTTAATAAAGATGCATCTGATACCAGTGAAAAGCTGAAAAACTGTATTTTACCTGAACTGTTGAAATGTATTGATTGGATTAGTGGTTGAAAAGTTTTCAGTAGGTGCTTTTAAAAGCCTGTTTAAGAATTCCCACAATAAATATTATGACTCTTCTGACACTGAAAGTAAATCCAACAGTACAATGAAAAAAAATGACTTGTTTTTTTTTTTACTACAAGACCTAATAAAAGGCGCCATCTAGTGGTAATAATCCAGCCCTGAATCCAGACAATTAACTGTGTCGCCCACTGGGCCAGAGCTGGCCTGCTGTATTTTGTAGGTCATTATTAATAGTAGAAGAACCCAAAGCTGCAGCACTCTATTTACTTTACTCAAACGAGACATAATAGTAGAGTTAACACGAACAGATGCTTATTTGAAGCTTTCAGTTTGACTTAAAAGTCATTTAATACTCAGTGTGTCAGCTGATTGCTTCATTGCTTTACTTAGACTGTGTTTTCACTGGAAAATAAAACATAATACTCTATAAAAACATAAGTCACACAGTCAAAGTTAATTTGAAAGCAGGACTTATTATTGGCCTGTCACAGTATCGGTCTGTTTGATAAATGCGGCTTCAAACGGTGAATATAGCTTTTTCTTCAGTAAGATTAACTCCACTGTTAGATATAAAACCTATAGAGTCTGACTTTATAACCTCTTGTACTTATGAGCCTGATCACGTGATTATTCCAAAATCTCCACTCCACATCCACTGTTTCACACACTGTAGAAGGCGATAAAAAGGCGTATTTTTCTCTACTTCAACTCCTACTTTCCACAAGATGCTACAAAACCAATAAATCACTTCTGCTGCAGCTTCTCCACCCAGACTGTACAAAAACCTGCAACTCTATTAACCACCCACGTGCCAGCTCATCGCGCTCTGCTCTGCCAAGTTTACCATATGCATCTTGTTCTGTAAATTTATGGTTCAGCCTTACATGTGTTTTAGTCTAGAAATGTGAGTAATTTTTCATCTGCAATTAAATTAAGTCATCCAGGCTGGCTGCGTGCTGATAACATGACGAGAAAATGAGACTAAGTGTAATAATAATGGATTAAACCAACAATTTGTCCTTTCAGAGATACTATTAGGCATGAAGGGAAATTAAAAGCAGTCTCTAGCAGCCGGACATCATTATTATTTCAATACATTCCTGGAAAAAAGAGAAATGATTTTATGTAAATGAGCACCTTGAACAACTAGAATTTGTGCACCCAAGCTGATAGTAATTGTGTTTGAGGACTGAAATCACCTGGAATTCATACAAAGTAGTGTTGCTAGATGACATATTTATATTTAAAAAAAAAAAAAACTAATCTGAAAAATGATTAATAAAAAAAACTTTACTTGATTTTTTTTTTTTTTTTAATTGCATGAACTATTTTCCCAGCAATACTATGGATTTTGCAGGCTGTGAGTGCACTGTGTGGTTGTGCGGCATTGTGAATTAAAAGCCCTGTGTCATCAGTATTACCGAGATGTGCGCAGCGCTTTAACAGTTTTGTATTTTCAGCAGATTCCCTAAAACACAAAACTCATCCCCTGTGATTGGTTGTGGCTCAGCATGCTCCATTGTTCCATCAGCCCGTTTGTTCGCTTGGTTTCCTACGCACAAACAAAACTTTCCTGTCACTCTGGGCAATATTGGGCTCCTCTGTGCTTTGACAACCCAAATTATTGGAATCTCTGACTTTTTCTGAGGAAAAAAAGAAAGATTAAGGTAAGCCATCAATCCCATAAATGAATAGCTATGTGTTCATATTTGCAAAAGTTTGTATTTTATATGACAAAAAGCATTTTTATCCTGTCCATTTGGTAGAAACTTCTTGACTGACCCTTAACCCATAAAGACCCAGTGCAGCTCCAAAATATTTAACTTTTCTTAGATGATTGAGCACCATGTATTATATTAGCCTATGTATTTTGCATTTTTTCAGTGAAAATCAGGTATTTTGCTTTATTTAATTTACTGATCATATAGATGTTCATAAAAACTCTGAGTAAATTCAAAAGTTATTATATCAGAAACAGAGAAAACTGAAGAAAAAGTGACTTTTTAGCAAAGATACTATTACCTGAACCTAAATCAAGTGTCTCCATCCACTGTCATTGATCCAACTGCATGGGTTTTACTGTTGAATCAGTGTTGTAGATGATGACGGTGTTTCCGCGTTCACTACGTAGCCTCTGAACGCCCAAATGGGTCATATCTGATGACCATGACAAGACGACAAACTGCATTTTACACCAATTATTTCCATGTATTGATAGGATAGGTGGATCAACAGGTATTAAACAGTTTACATCAGTAGGTGATTGCAGTTATCAGTGGCTGTTTTGGGTCTTTATGGGTTAAAATAAGTAAAAATTTAGACAAAACAGTCAAACTAAGGATGTGGTTTTATAAAAAAAGAAACACTTTGTCTGATATATTTTTCTAAATGTGCTTATAATATTTTTGGTGTCTTTGAAAATCTCTTGTTGTTTCAATGTCAGCACAACATGTGTTTGTTATAATGGACTCGACCAGTCAGTCTGACAGCGCTAGAGGGTAATGACCTGTCACACTGAACTGGCTACTTGTCCATCTTGTCTGTTCTCTCTCACTGTTTTGCATAATTACTAATATCCCATCCATTTCATTTATTTTACTCACATCCACTGTTACTCCGCGTTCTTTAACACCGAGCACCGTTTGTGTTGTAATTGCTAAAGTACAGGCCAGATGTGTTAATACCCTGATTTTGATGTTTTCTCTCTGTCAGTCAGGATGTACAGCTTCATGGGAGGTGGGTTGTTCTGTGCCGGAGTGGGGAACATTCTCCTCATTGTCTCCACGGCAACTGACTACTGGATGCAGTACCGTCACTCGAGCAATTACATGCACCAGGGCCTGTGGCGGTACTGTGTGCCTGGGAAATGCATGACACTCACAGACAGCATCGGTAAGAGGACATGACTCACTGTCTTTGGTGTCTTCTGTTACATGCACCGTCTATGGCAGGCAAATGCTCTTTTATTAATATTTATTAGGTTGCAAACAGTCAGCCAGTGATGTCAACAATACACCTGATCAACACTAGGATCGCTTTCCTTTAGGGTTTTGTTGGTATTTGGCAAAAACAACAAATTACAAACCATATTTCATTCTTGCGGAAGTAATTTGTGATTCTGTGTTGAAAATCCATTCCTGAACATGGCATGGGAGCTGTTGTCTAAAAACTAGATATGTGTGAATGAACATTAGAAAAAGTCCAAATCTTACCAAGTGTATTTTTCTCATTTCTAGTTAAAATATCTCATCACACTTAAAATAAAACAATCATCGAAAGAGTAACTTTTCAGTGAGATATAAGAACTTGAATAGTTCTTGGAAATCTTATTTCAAGAAATCTAACCAAGATAATCTTCACTTGTTCCTTTGGCAGATGTTTTGGTTTGAGTTAAGCAAAAAAGAAAATCTTCAACTGAGCAAAAAAATCTGACAATGACACAAGTGAAAATGATCTTGGTAGGATTTATTGAAATAAGATTTTCAAGATCTATTGTGTAAAAATAAGTTCTTATATCTCATTTTCAAGTGACTCTTTAGGTGATTATGTTATTATTTTAA
>JAPTYQ010000006.1:26541377-26555218 GCA_029814465.1 Ostorhinchus cyanosoma | reverse complement strand
CAAGATCTATTGTGTAAAAATAAGTTCTTATATCTCATTTTCAAGTGACTCTTTAGGTGATTATGTTATTATTTTAAGTGTGATGAGATATTTAGACAAGAAAGGAGAAAAATACACTTGGTAAGATTTAGATTTTTTTCCAGTGTAGATGTGTGAGAATGAACACTGGAAAACACATTAAAATCTTACCAAGTGTATTTTTCTCATTTCTAATCAAAATATCTCATCACACTTAAAATAAGATATAATCACCTAAAGAGTCATTTTCCAGTGAGATATAAAGACGTATTTTTAGACAGCAGATCTGGAAAATCGTATTTCAGGAAATCTTTTTTTGTTTGAATTAAGCAAAAAATAAAAATCTGGACTTGGGTAGAAAAAAAATAAAAATCTGCCAATGGAACAAGTGAAAATAGATCTTGGTAAGATTTCCTGAAATACGATTTTCAAGATCTACTGTCTAAAAATAAGTTTTTATATCTCACTGAAAAGTTACTTTTTATTTTAAGTGTGATATTTTGACTAGAAATGAGAAAAATCCACTTGGCAAGATACTGATTTTTTTTTGCTTTTCCAGTGAAGAGAACATACCTAGACAGTACATGACATTATTACAAAACTGACTCGTCTCCTCTCACCTAAAGCATACTGGGATGCCACCAGGGCCTTCATGATTCTTTCCCTGCTGGCTTGTTTTATCGGCATCGTGATTGGCGTCATGGCCTTTATTCACTACTCCTCCTTCGATGGATTTGACAAGACGTTTGCAGCTGGCATCCTCTTCTTCATTTCCTGTAAGCTTCTCACACACAAGCTTTCGTGATGCATAAGTTATACAGCAGAACGCGCTGACATTATTTGGTGTGTGTACAGGCTTCTTCGTGTTGCTGGCAATGGCTGTCTACACTGGAGTGACGGTGAACTACTATGGTAAACGCTATGGCAGCTGGCGGTTCTCCTGGTCCTATATAATGGGCTGGGTAGCAGTGGTGCTCACATTCTTCTCAGGTAAGTATTGGAGCGATTCTATCAGCTGCAAAACACGATTTTTATACCATGTGTTTGTAAAAATACTAAATGCTTATAACTTGTACATTTCCTCTAGGTATCTTCTACATGTGTGCCTACCGAATGCATGAATGCCCAAGAAACTCTAACTCTCGCTGACCTGCCAACTTCTTCTAACACACACAAATAACCAAGCCCTGGTCCATATCACATGGCCTGGAGAAACCAATAACCTTATGAACCTTCCAACTATTTCCTGTCAACCCAACTATTCCCGAATGAGCAAAATAAATAAGATAAAAAACTATGCTTTCCGCCTACATTGTTTTCTTATACTGATAAAGCTTTACAAAGTTAAACACTGCCTGTTAAAAAGAAGTTTTTCCTCGCCACTATCACCAGTCACAAGCATTTCCTTCTGGAGGATTCCGTTGAGTTTCTCAAAATTGGCTTAAGAGTCTGGTTTCAACTGGCTCTATATGTAAAGTGTCATTAGATCATTTTTGTTATGATTTGGCACCATGTAAATAAAATTTGATTTGATAAATGTAGTGACAACCATCTAACATATCACATCACCTGTCGCCTCTTTACTTAACCCTTTATAGGGCACTCACTGAAATACTCGGAAATTCACAATTTCAACCTTAGTGCTATTAAACGTCATCATCATCTACCTCCTCTTGTCATAAAACATGTGAGCAGCACTTGTTAAAAAGTAAACAAAAACAATAAAACAACTATTATAAGGTTGTAAACTGACAAAAATCACTCATATTCACTATTTACAGCTTCAAAATGTCTAGAAAATCTCTGTAAATCATTGTATGTTGTAAGAAAAAAAAAAAAGCCTCTGGACCATACTGAAGCATGGGATTGGCCCTGTATTTAATATTTGGGGAAATTACCAAAAATAGTCACTAGCTCAATAAAGGGTTAAGTTTATAGTTTTTACTATAAGCAATAAAAATAACTAGTAAAAAGTCTGCTGCAAAATCTCAAACTTTTTATTTTGTCAAATTTTGGAGAGAACTGAACAGTTGCAATCATTCCATCCACAGGCTATCTTGAAAATTACATAGCGGTAGCGCAAACATTTAGTTGTTTAAGTTAATGTAGATACCTAGAAAAACCGCCAACAACCACGAAAAAAGCCATAGTGCAAATGCTGCCTTAAGCCCAGTATATAAAAAGTATGAATACAACTCAAAAGTGACATGTGTGATAAAGTTTGCAAACAAAGAATATATTAGGATTTTCATCACTCCTCACACCAACCTCGAAAGAAGAAACAAAAACAAGTAGAAAACAAAAGTGCTGTTGACGTCAAACTTAGTCAACCTCCTCGATTGTGGGTCCAGAGGAGCCTCCTCCTCCCGGGGCGGCACCAGCTCCTGGGAAGCCGCCGGGCATCCCCCCAGGCATCCCCCCTGCACTCTGGTACAGTTTGGAAATGATGGGGTTACACACCTTCTCCAGCTCCTTCTGCTGATGCTCAAACTCATCCTTATCTGCAGACTGAGGAAAGAAATATGGCAAAGTGAAAACTGGCAACAGGTTAAAATACATTTGCATTTTGCCACCAGGTCTGTTGATCCTTTTACTTCGTACCTGGTTTCTGTCCAGCCAGCTGATGACTTCATTACACTTGTCGAGGATCTTCTGTTTGTCCTCATCGCTGATCTTGTCTTTCAGCTTCTCGTCCTCCACAGTGGACTTGATATTGAAGGCATAAGACTCCAGGCTGTTCTTGGTAGCCACCTTTTCTCTCTGTACGTCATCCTCAGCCTTGTACTTCTCCGCTTCCTGGACCATGCGCTCAATGTCCTCCTTGCTCAAGCGCCCTACCCACAGGAATCACATTTTATTTCATAGGAAAACATAGTTTATCACATATAAATACATGGTATTTGGCCGCATGCACAACTGCACAGGTTACCTTTATCATTTGTGATTGTAATCTTGTTCTCCTTCCCGGTGCTCTTGTCAACAGCTGACACATTCATGATGCCATTGGCGTCAATATCAAAGGTCACCTCGATTTGAGGAACACCTCGGGGGGCAGGGGGGATTCCTACAAGCTCGAATTTCCCCAAAAGGTTATTGTCTTTGGTCATGGCCCTTTCTCCCTCATACACCTGCGGGAAAAAAATACCGTGTCGACCCACTGATATAAATATATTAAGAAATTAAGAAATAATTTTATATCGGTTTACATTTTTTGTAATTAAAAACAGGACCAAGACAGTGGTCACACCTGAATGAGTACACCAGGCTGGTTATCAGAGTAGGTGGTGAAGGTCTGGGTCTGCTTAGTGGGGATGGTTGTATTTCTTTTAATGAGCACAGTCATGACTCCTCCAGCGGTCTCGATACCCAAAGACAAGGGGGTCACATCGAGCAGCAGGAGGTCCTGCACATTCTCAGATTTGTCACCTGACAGGATGGCTGCCTGCACAGCTACAAGACCAACAGGTGGATTTTGAGTGAAAATGAAATGCTTATGTACCCTAAATGTCTTTGTCAGCCAGTTTTATTACAGAGCTGTACATTATCCTGCTTATTTCACAGGTACTGACTAAGAGTCCACAAAAATCCTGTTTTAAAAATAATTAGATTACTTTTGTTAAAAATAGTCAATTCACATATACAGATATGGTATCAGTTTGTTATTCACGTCGGTCTGATATAGAAATATCAGATATCAAATGGTAATATTTATTATGATGACATCATACCTGCACCATAGGCCACTGCTTCATCAGGGTTAATGCTCTTATTGAGATCTTTTCCATTGAAGAAATCCTGCAGCAGCTTCTGGATCTTGGGAATGCGAGTGGACCCTCCCACCAACACGATATCATGGATCTGTCCCTTGTCCATCTTGGCATCACGGAGAGACTTTTCCACAGGCTCCAGGGTTCCACGGAACAGGTCTGCGTTCAGCTCTTCAAACCGGGCCCTTGTGATCGAGGTGTAGAAATCCACGCCCTCATACAAAGAATCGATTTCGATACTTGCCTGAGTGCTGGAAGACAAGGTGCGTTTGGCCCGTTCGCAAGCTGTACGCAGACGACGCACTGCCCTCTTGTTGTCACTGATGTCTTTCTTGTACTTACGCTTGAACTCTGCGATGAAATGGTTGACCATGCGGTTGTCGAAGTCCTCACCACCCAAGTGTGTATCTCCCGCTGTGGACTTCACCTCAAAGATGCCATCTTCAATAGTCAAGATGGAGACATCAAATGTGCCACCACCCAGATCAAAGATGAGGACATTTCTTTCAGCGCCAACCTAAGGTTATAAATTAATGTAATAGGTATTTTAGTTAAAAACAGTATAGGAAAGACTCATTAAATACACAATCACAAATGTAGCATTTCACATAAAGGACCTGAAAAGAACATCTTTTAAAAGTTTGGCCATTATTAGGAAGAAAAATAAAGAAAACTCTGAAAGTTTGGACAAAACTGTAGTGCTATATTATTGTACCTTTTTGTCCAGGCCATAAGCTATAGCAGCTGCAGTTGGTTCATTGATGATACGGAGGACATTAAGGCCAGAAATGGTTCCTGCATCTTTAGTGGCCTGGCGCTGGGAGTCATTAAAGTAGGCAGGCACGGTCACAACAGCATTTGTCACAGTCTGGAAACAGGAAATGATGTTAGGTTGATAACATGTCATTCACTGCATTTCTAAACTATTTCTATAATGTCCTTTTATCATATGACGTTTTGCTAAAGATAACTTATTTCTATTTTACTTCATCAATTTCTGCAAATTCATATTGTGGAATATAAACACTAGTCATTTCAATATCTGTATTTTAAACACAACAAAAATGCTGTATTTTGTATAAATTCAGCATACAGACGGACCTTGCCGAGGTATGCCTCTGCGACCTCCTTCATTTTAAGCAGCACCATAGAGGAGATCTCTTCGGGGTAGAAGGTTTTGGACTCTCCCTTGTACTCCACTTTCACTTTGGGACGTGAGGCATCATTAATGACTTCAAACGGCCAGTGTTTCATATCCGACTGCACAACACTGTCATCGAACCGCCGCCCAATAAGGCGCTTGGCATCTGAAGAGGAACAAAAGATTAAAAGTAAGCAACAACATTACAGTTCAGATGTGATCGTACTTTGCCCAGGTAGAGGTTTCATACCAAACACTGTGTTGTTTGGGTTTAGGGCCACCTGGTTCTTGGCTGCATCCCCAATCAGCCTCTCAGTGTCAGTGAAGGCAACATAACTGGGTGTGGTCCTGTTTCCCTGATCATTGGCAATGATCTCCACTTTGCCATGTTGAAACACTCCGACACAGGAGTAGGTAGTGCCCAGGTCAATGCCAACTGCTGGTCCTTTTGACATGGTTCCTATTTCCAGGAAAAGGACAAGCGTGAGTTAATAAATCACAACACACTTAACTGGAAATCTGGGTGTATGACAGTTAAGTAACTTAAATACTCTCTAAGCACTTGAGGTGACTACTGTCGTATAGGGTAATGAGGCTATTATCAGACTGCTGAAACAGAAGTAGAAGCAAATGTCTTGGTGAAGTAAAGTCTGCAGCACCTGTTTTTAAGCCTCCCTACTTCCAACAGCTTGGCAACGGCTGCCTCTATTATGGCAACGACAGACAACAGGCCTGTACCCTACGGTGCTTCGACAATACTGGTCTACAATTTTTTTTAGAAAGTATGTACCTCAGAGACTGAAGGCCTTAAATATACATACTTTAAAACAAATGACAAAAGTGCTGGTTAGCGGATACTTTCAGTGTATATGATAAACTACAAATGTATATTAGTCTATGTACATTTATAAATCTTTCCCTAGTAAGACCCTGAAAAGTGAATGTATTCTAATGTGCAGACAGTGCTCTGAGGTACAACTTGAAGCTCTGAGACAAACATTCCTTTTGAATAAAACTCATTTTCTCATTCATTTTATATTTTGCCCCAAGACAGTATCTTGGCAACTACAGTTCATTTATCTTTATTGGTGACTCAAACTTGATAAAGTCTCACTACTTTTATTCTGGAGGCATTTTACTTGCAATCCAAGTGTATCTGCCTTCTAAACCAAAATGCCATTTAATTTCACTTTAATCTTATTTTACCCACTGAACAGCAGTTTTTACTGATTAGTCTTGATAAGTGGTTTCAGGTGTTTTAGATAAAAATGCAGGTTTTGAAAAATCTAATAAAGTCTAAACGATACAATTAGCATTTATTTTCTATCATGTGACGGCAAGAATTAGCAGCAGTCAAAGTAGGCATAAACAACCTTATACTCTGTAAGTCTGCTGTTGCTATTTTGTGCACCACAGATAAAGAAATAACTTTCAGGTTATTGCCTGATGAAAGCAGTGTTTACTCAGAGATCTGATAGGTGTTTCAGAGGTCTAGAAGGAGGCCAAATATCCTTTAGCCATAGATAAAGAGTGTTTTTTTAGGTGTAGCCAAAGCAGAGGTGTCGAACATGTTAGTTCAGCCTAATATGACCTTGAGTGAGTCAGACCAGTAAAATAATAACATAATAACCGATAAATAATATCAACTCCATACTTGTCTTTATGTTTTGGAGTGAAGAAAGCAAAATTACATTCTAAAAATATTAACATTTACAAAAAATCCTTGAAAAAACGTGAACCTGAAATTTCTTAAGAATATTATGCCTCAGCTCATTACAACTTATAGATCACAGTGGGTCTACAAAGGCACAAAACATTTAGTAACAATGCGCAACATAAATAAAGTGGATTTTTATAGATTAGTTGATTGTTTATTCTCATTCTCATTCTTTTTTTTTTTTTTTTATCAATTACATAATTTCTGTAAAGCCCTGTGAAGTGCCTATGTTGTGATATTATGTTCTTTAAATAAAACTAAATTAAACTAAAATAATTTTGACACCCTTGCTTGTTAATATCTTCAGTGTCATTTGTGCATTTCCTAAATGTATTACATTGCAAAAATCTAAATCTTACCAAGTGTATTTTTCCTCATTTCTAGTCAAAATATCTCATCACCCTTAAAAGAGTAACTTTTCAGTGAGATATAAGAACTTATTTTTAGACAAAAGATCTTGAAAATTGTATTTCGAGAAATCTTACCAAGATCATTTTCACTTGTTCCACTGAGATTTTTTTTTTTTGCTTGAATTAAAGGTGCTGCAGAGAATCCATTTAAAGTAGACTGCAATGCAGAAGTAAATCGGTGGTGTTTTTCAGGGACAAAGACTCCGCTTCCCATGAGCACTTGCTCTACTGTCATGCGTTGGTTTTGAAGCTAATGAATGAAGAGCAGATCCTCTTTACTACTCTGCATTTCTTTTTTTAATCACAGCAACTTGCAGGGTGCAAAGTGACATTCGAAACGAGACAAGTAAACTTCATAAAGCTCATTTGTAGTATTTTGGTAACTAGCATGAAAAAGAAAGTGAAACCTACGTTGAAATCCAACTGCTACTTCTATGTCTCTTTTACTCCGGAGCGTTATTCGCAGACTGGTGCAATAAGACGTGTCCCAATAATGTACATTTGCACTAGCTTTTCCACAAAGTATTCAAGCATTTTCAGAAAAGTCTTCAGTTTAGTTTAGTATCCATGCCACAGTATGAACATTCAACTCCATACAGAACCATTTCAGTCTCACCTTACAAAGCCCTTAGTTTGGACTGAAACAATGCTCCAAATAAAACAGATTACCGACGCCACAGAGCTGACGCAGAAGTGTTTACTAAATCTTTGACTGAGCTACCAACAGCCACTATAGTCAAATAAAATGTTCCAATGCAAATTAATAAAGAACAGAAGCATTATGTACCTGTGTAGAAGGAAGAGAGAAATCTCCTGCTGTTTTCATTCCTTTTAACTCCATTAGTTCTGTCCATTGGTTCAATGCAGAGGTTTACTGCCGTTTTAACCTGTCATCTATCCCTCTCCTGTTTATCTTTCGTTCTCTTTCTCCACTTCCAGTGTCCACCATCACAACTAAATAAATCCAACAAATACCTTTCTTTAGGAAAATGGGCAGATCTTACTCCTTACTTGTTCAGTTTACTTCTCACTGAACTCTGTGGCGTTATAGTGATGTAAGTCTGCCGTAAATCAGTCCAGTCTTGTCCAACCCAACCAGGGAAGCTGGAAATAACATTTGGAAATAACCTATTTTGGTGCTCATGATCTCATTCTAAATTGTGGATTACAATCAGGAAAATATATATATATAAAAATATTATTTTTTCAAGATCATAAAAAAAAAAAATCTGTACAGCACCTTTAAGCAGAAAAAATAATTCTACCAATAGAACAAGTGAAAATGATCTTGGTAAAAATTTCTTGAAATAAGATTTTTAAGCTCTATTGTATAAAAATAATTTCTTGCATCTCACTGACAAGTTACTCTTTTAGGTGATTATGTCTTATTTTAAGTGTGATGAGATATTTTGACTAGAAATGAGGAAAAATACACTTGGTCAGATCTGGATTTTTACAGTGTATGTATCCTGTTTGCATCCCTGGACTCAGGGTTCCTCCACACATTTCTGCTGCATCATTAGCTTTAGCCTTCAGCTGCTGCAGCTCCAGCAGGAGGGCGTGTCCCCTCAGACTTTTGGGCGGCTGAACTTTCTAGAACCATTGCTTTCATTTCCTCGTTACTTTGCTTATCATTCACGCATTTGTATTACATAACGTTGGCTCATGCTAGCTAACAACTTTACACACAGAAGGGTTTAGCGTTACAGTTCCTGATCCTGATGGATAGTGATGTATCTGCATCTTTACTTCAAACCTGTTATTCGTCACATAAATCTTATAAAGTTGCGAAATTAAAATTATTAGTGAATAAAACCATCAGGCAGACACTGACATGTAGGTAGAACTGCAAAAAGTCAGGGCCAGTGGAGCAATAATAGCAAGTAACGTAACTCCATTTAGCATAATTATTGTTATGCTAGTTCGCTGGAGCAACAGTTAGCTGCTCCTCCTCACAAAGTTACAACTACTTACCGAGCTGGTTTCACTGAGACTGTCCGTGAAAAGCTGTTTGTCAGAAAGCGCCCTGGCAGATTTAACGGCTCTGTGATGCGGCTGTCAGTCACGGAGTCTGTGGGAGCGGCTCACGGCTCTTCCCACGGAACAACATACCCACTCAGAACTCTCTAGAACAGGAGGAGGGACACCGGCCAACGCCGCCGCGCGCACATACCACCGCTTATCAGAACCATCCAATTAGAAAATTCCCTTTGCACATTTCCACTGCAGTTGCTACTTGGAACAAACAGTAAATGCACTGGAGAGAAAAAAGAACAAGATAAAGGATGGATGTCAGCAGTTCAGGGGTCACATTCAGCCCAGATTGAGCTCAACTGGGTCAGACTGACAGCATAATAACCTATTATTATATTAATAATTTAGAAAACTGTAAATTCAAGAAACTCCCGGAGAGCTTTTTGAATGTATTATTATCATTATTTTATTTTTTTATGTGGTATTGGTTTATTGTTTTTATTTAATTTTAATTGAGCAGTTTTACATCTTTTTCATTTATTCTTGTATTTTATTCTTTTTTTTAAATTATTTTTATTTTTATTTTTCTGTACAGCACTGTTTTTAGCTGTTTTATGTATTTTTTATCTATTGTATTTTAGGCTTTTTAAAATTATCATTATTCTGTACAACATTTTTTTTAGCTGATTTATGTCTTTTTATTTATTTTATTTATTTATTTAGATTTTTTATTCTTCTGTATATCACTGTTTTTAGCCATTTTTTGTGTTTAATGTGTTTTATTCTATTTTTTTTGCTTTTTTATTCTTCAGTACAGTACTGTTTTATATCTTTTTAAATTATTGTATTATTATTATTATTATGTACAGCAGTGATTTAGCTGTTTTATGTCTTTATAATCAATTGTGTTTTATTCTTTTACTTTACTTCTTTATTCTTCAGTACGGCACTGTTTTACGTTTTTCAGTCTTGTCTTGTATCTTAATCTTTTATTTTGCTTTTTATTTATTCCTTTGTAAAGCACTTTGGTCCTCTGTGGTTGTTTAAAAGTACTTCACAAATAAAGTAAAGACAGAGAACTTGACGGTTAATCTTCCCCCTGTTAGTTGCTTTGGAAAAAAGCATCTGCCAGATGCATAAATGTAAATAAAGCTCCAAATTTTTTTGCAAAAATGTGCAAAAATCTCTGTTCATGGTTGCTTACATTATTCACATTTTTTGTACATGTAAATATTGCTATCATGCAATCAACTTTTTTTCACACCAACAAAACAAAACAAAAATATGAGTTGTCATTATATACAAGCTGGTTTGACACCCCTGATCTAGATATTGCATTTAATTGACAATCTCTGGCTTTATTTTAATCAACTTATCAGTGTGAGTTGCAACTAATTTAAACTGTTTTATCTTTAACATGTCAGAAATCTGAGTAAAATAATCAAGTGGGAGGCAATTTTTATCTGTTTCACATCTTGCTTCATCAAACAGCATTCAAAAACTGAAACATCTGTACATAAGATGCAAATATTCAGTATTTTTGCTTTGGCACTTTTGACACCCTCGACTGTTAATATCTTCAGAGTAATTTTTTGTACTTTACAGTTTCATCCTGTGGGTCGGATTGGATCCTTTGGTACGCTTTGATTTAAGTGATTGCACTGGAATGTAGTTTAAGCACACTCACAAATACAACCAAAGAAAATGTCTACTTCATGCTGTTTAATCAACACTTGCTTGTAACACAGCATTTCAGACTGTGCTTTGATACTTTCACTTGTGTAAAGGATCTGAATCCTTTAAACGTGAATCCAAGTCTGTGCAGCTCATGAAAGGAGTCTAGGCTATATTGCAGCCTCTGGGAGAATGGAAATGCATACTTAACCACACCTAAAAGAAACAACTTAAAACCCGTGAGTTATTTTAGAAGCATGAAGGACGCTAAATGTAGGCTAATACCTCTAGAATGCGTGATCTGAGAAATGCCATATATTCATGTCGGACTATTCAGTGTACAATGGATTTGTAGAAAAACAAATGGGTTACAGATCATCAAATTTATCACTAGGATTGCTTTTCAGCACAAGAGACAGTTTTGCAAGAGGCATATCCTTATATGACCTTAAAAAAATGGCTCCTCCTATGTTAGTGCCCCAACACGTTATGATACCCTTCAGGTGTGGCATGTGCATCACAAGTGTGAGTCAGTGCACAGGACGGTCCGATTACAGTCAATAGCTGGTGCTGAAAAGGACCTGTTGTATGGTAACACTTAACAATTTAATACTTTCAGGGACCTGTATAGATATAATAAAAAAAGGAAGGAAGAGATAAGGTCAGATAAAGGTCTAGAGATGTAATTACAGAATGTAAATGTCATAGAAATACAGATTGTATACGTAAAAAGACACAAATGACACACACCAGTTTGGTGTCGGACTAATAAGTAAAGAAAGGCTCCATTGTAATTTATTTTAATTTCTCTACCTTAAATGTATAATATTTCTTTATAGAGGTCTATTAGAGTCCGTGCAATGTGAGTGTGAAAGTGCATGAAGGGAGGAAACATAATGAAAGGGTGGAGCACTGTAATTTAGGCAACTTTTTGAACTGTCTGTGATTGTCGGTTAAGGGTTGGATCGAATCAAGGTTTGTGTGTATGAAAACGTGCAAAGTCCTTTCACACACACACAAAAAAAGTACAAACTGTTCTACTAACAGTGTGCACGAAGGGTTGCATCTTTCAAAGGTGCAAAATCCAGTTAGTACGTTTGCTGCCATGACTATGCAATAGGGGGTGTTTTTACACAATTGTGCATGTGCTGAGAGGAGAAAATGTAAATATATGAATTTAGCACATGCAAAGTGATTTATCAAACCGGAAAGCAATTTTGCTGATAGAAACTGCGTTTATATTTAACACGTCTCAAAGGGAGGTGCAAACGATTTGTATGTGTAATTGTGTGACATGGCTGCGATTATTGTTGCAAAAAGGAGACATGGAAAGGAAGAAACACAACGCAGAGAATGCATTTTTCACCCTCATGAATGAGGAAACACTCATTAAAACATGTGACCTATCCAGCCTTGTCATTTTGGAGCTGTTGGAGGAAGTCAGAGCAGATTTAGAGTCAGTCACCTGCACCTGTTCCTCAATACAGGTCACACACACGCACACGCGCACACACACACACACACACACACACACACACACACACACACACACACACACACACTTGATTTATTTGCTGACGTTCTATTACACTGCAAAAATCCAAATCTTACCAAGTATATTTTTCTCATTTCTAGTCAAAATATCTCATCGCACTTAAAATCAGACATAAACATCTAAAGAGTAACTTGTAATTGAGATACAAGAACTTATTTTTTTAGACATTAGATCTTGAAAATCTTATTTCAAGAAATCTTACCAAGATCATTTCCTCTTGTTCAATTAGCAGATTTTTATGCTCAAGTCAAATTTTTTTTTGCTTAATTCAATTTTGATTTTTGCAGCGTGTATATGTGTATACACCAATTTTTCTTTAGTTCTTCTTCTGGTGTCTTGATATCTTCTTTTCACTTCATCCACTATTTGCATTATTTTACCAACAGCATTTACATTTTCACAGATTTTCTCTCATATAATGTTCTTTTTTTGGCCGATCATCAGATTTCTTTGCTGTAGCTCATTTAAGTGTTTATTTTCTTCATCTACAGGGTCAAATTTAACTTTGTGCTTTCGTCTCTCCAACTCGCCATGCTGCAAACCAACAAAAAACACACAGAACCCTCACTTAAATAGGCGTGTATCCAACATATTTGCACTTTTTTTCATTTATGCAATCACTCTTAATAAATCACCCGCAAACCGTGGTTCAACCCCACACGCCAAATTGTAGATTGCACGTGCAAATCAGTACATGCAAATTGGTAGATCTAGCCCTTAGAGTAGAAATTCATAAACATTTCATAAACATTTTCCCATTCACTGTATTCTCTGTTATATAATTTTATTTTCAGGGCATTCCCCAGAGCCTCCTTAACAGATAGTCAACACTTTATAGTGTGTGTTATTGAGGCCATGCTACAGAGACAAGGCATTTGTTTTGTCACCTAGGAGTTTACCTTTGCGTAAACATCCAAACCTTTTGTTCCTATATAGCAACTTAGTCAACATATAGCGACTCACGTTTCCACGGGTCACATTTATACACATGAGAGTGTGATGTATAGTAGCATTGTTGTGAAATGTATGGGAAGCAGAGAAAGAAAACACAAAGACAACCATGTGAGTGAAGTGGAAAATATAGAACAAGTTTTATACCCAGACATTTACAAACGCTCCAAGATCCCCACATTTTATAATGCATGCTCAGGGAAAAATAAATATAGCTTTCTGAGTGTGTCACTGGGGAAATATTCCATTCATGAGTGTACAAGCACTGTAGTAGATTTAACAAACTGGGAACACTGGGAAAAGTTTATGAAACACAAATAAACTAAGATCAACATCAGATTATTAGCTTTCAGAGATGTTATCAGCATCTCAGTCTTTCTCTCTGTAAATAAAGATGAAACCATTCAAGTTCAATAGTTAAAAACAGGGATGAAACCCACCCTCTTATACATTCACCAGTTTTCAAGTCAAGTATCATATGTATGCACCTGTAAGTAAGTATACACGTGAGAAAACGGGAAAAAAACTAAGATCCAACTGGTCCTCTGACTTTGGATTTAGTTACATGTTGCTAATACCTTAATACTTAAGTCCACTTTGTTTCAAATGCCTCAAGTTTTCAATGAACCAGTTT
>JAPTYQ010000006.1:26503885-26517127 GCA_029814465.1 Ostorhinchus cyanosoma | reverse complement strand
TTTTACCACATTCTCATGTCAATAAAACAGAGACTTTTCAATATTAAATGTATTTTCAGCATAGTTGAACATAATATCCAAAAGCTTTTTGTCCTACTTGATATCACGCATGTTTTGAAAGTTGCTTCAAAAATTACCTCCTTTTCTAGAAACGAAGGCACGGATTTACTCATCTTCTTCAGGTGGTCTGGATCCAAATACAGAGGCGGGCAGGGCGACAGGATGGAGGACTCTACGGAGCAGAGGAATCACAGGATGCTTCATCTAATTTGACAGTATTTTTGTAAAAATCAGGCTCCAGGAAAATCCTACCGTCACTAGTGCATCTGAGGTCTGTCGTCAGGTCTGGTCTTCTCTCTTGTCCTGTAGAAAAGAACCCCGGTGGAACACAGTTACCCCCCAAAACTCTTTGTAAATGTAGCTAATAAGCGAGTAGACACTATGAAACCTGAAACTTGCTTACGCGGTGCTAATGTAGCGGTGATGTCCTCCATACTTTTCGCCAGGTTTTTAGGTCGTGCTTCTGCTCGTCTCAGTGCTCTCCTTACAGGGCTTTGGTTGTCATCGATTTCACCTGCGCATTGAAACATGGATAAAATAACAAGATTTATTTACTAGTTTATCCATGATTTATCCAAAAATATTCAGTCCACTTTGATCTCATGTGGGTAAAATAATAGAAAAAGTACCTAGAAATAATGTCAACTTCTAATTTTTCTCTTTAAAAATTTAAAATTGCATGAAAATGTTAAATTTTACAAACTATTCCTTTAACAAAACAAATATGAACAACCTGAGATGTCTTAAGGGAATTACATGAAAAATCTTTACATTTACAAACTATCCTTTCACAAAAAAATGTAAATAAGCTTAAGAAATATGAATAACCTTAAATGTCTTAAGAGAAATAAATGCCGTTTTAACAATATTGTGCCTGTTACTAAATATTCTGTACATTTGTAGATTTACTGTGATCTGTATAAATAAGAAGCTGAGTCATAATACTGTTGAAATTGCTCTTATTTTCCTTAAGAAATTTCAGGTTGTTCATGTTTGCTGTTATTCACATTTTTAAAGAATAGTTTGTCATGATGTAATTGACATTTTTTCACTCTAAAAGATTTAGAGCTGACATTATATATATTGGGTTTTTCAACCTGGAAATCAAATGGCGTCACCTGAAATTTCTAGTAATTAAAATTAAAAAAAATTACAAAGAAAAATATTTTTAATGATTCACTATATATTTCATTATAATTAAAAAACCACACATTTTTCCGAATAAAAATCCAGTTCCAATAAAATGCAGGATATAACATCTGAGAGGTCATATCTGGATTGACCTGATCATGTGACCGTGTGCGTTATTACACTTTAACACAGTCACAGTCAGAAAACTGGACCGAACAGACCTTCACCTGCCTGGTCCTGCTAAGACAGCTCCAAGAGAAACTGAGACACTAAAAAGGTGCATTATATACATTATATAGCCTCAATGTCATCAAAAATTAACATTTATTTGCAACATAGTGAAGCAAACTATTACATGATCAAAAAAAGAAAAAAAAAAGTCTCTCTTTTGAATGTCTGGGGTCGGCAGAAATTTGTGATGTTAAAAGTTTATAGATTATTATGTTATTTTTTTACTGGTCCACTTGAGATCAAATTGGGTTGAACTAAAATGAGTTTGACACCCCTGCAGTAGACAATGACACTGAATAGAAAGGTGGCAAAAAAAAAAAAAAGTAGGTATTTTCATCTAGAATATGAAATAAATGCAGAAATGAAGTGAGAGGGAAAATTTTGATTGACGTTTCAATTCACACATCTGAAATACAGTGTTTTTAACAGCGCAATTAAAAAAAAAACAAAAAAAAAAACTACAGTGATATAAAGCCAAGACGAAACTGTTCACGTTGACAGATTGGTTCTAATTTATTTGAGCACAGTGCAGTGTGTCAGTGACGTTGGGAGTGTGCACCACCAAGCCCACAAATTAAACACAGGCAGCTGACTCCTGGTGCTCACACTGTTTACAGAGATTTGCTTCTGCCAATACACATAACCTGACACGGACATGATATGACGGATACGGCTGCAGACTGTGGCGATAACTGTCCATGCTAACGGTGGCGGCATAGGTTTCTGAAAAATAAAATTTGAAATGGAATGTGTAGGAAATGTTTCTTAGTTATCTGTTAACTGGATTTTTCATCTGTTACAGTTTAATGTGTATCCAAACCTGCAGTAATACATTCATTTTTTTTTTTATCGAAATATGAGAAAACATTTGTCTTTTTGTCATTTGTGGGAAACTACAGAAGTGTAACCTCATAGATTATATTACAGAAAGATAGGAAAAGGAAAAAAACACTATCATAGAATATCCATAACACGCTTTTTTTTTTTTTTTTCAAAATCATGTTCAGCAGACTGGTGTGAATTTGGTTGGAAAAACTAATATTTTTCATCGCACCAATTTTTTGGGGTTTTTTTTTTTTTTTTTGGAAAACGTGTTGAAAATCATTGCAGATTCCAGTGGCATGCACAGTTTATCTGACTGACCTGCCAGAAGAAATAACAGGAAATGATACCATCTGAAAGTATTCATTTCAGCAGCAAATAAAGTAGTTACTCCTAAATGGTCACAGGCCGACGTGATATGATTTAAGACAAACTATGAGACAAACTAACTTTTCTGCTTATACTGAGAAATTGTTTATACATTGCAATACTGAATGTACTGAATGTATGTGAGTAAGGGGAGTGGCTGCTCCTTTTGTCACGACTTTCCTGGACTAACTGTGACCCACATAGATAAAATGTAAATGCTATTGCTGCTGTTATGTTGTTATTGTTGAATAAAACTTAACTATAGCCTAGATCAGTGATAATTAACTCTTTATTTTAATGTTATTAACCCTTAAAGATCCTAGAACTACTTTTGTGGAGACCTACAAATAATTTTGTTCTCAACATTTAACCTTTTCTAAGTGATTTATTATCATGTATTAGAATATAATCCTTTGTATTTTACAAATGTCTGTCAAAAAAAGGACATTTTCCTATTTTTAAATCTCAAAGACTTTAACAGCAGTTAACTACTATCTGATCTAAAATGTTTAATAACTTAAGAACCTAAGAATCCTATCAATAGAGTAAATAATACAGTTTGTCAGCTTTTCAGTGTCATCAGACGTGTCTTATTTAGATGCTCAGAAACACTGTCATCTTCTGTAACTCTGATTAACCAATAAAACCTATGCCGTTGTAGACAAGTCTATTTATGTTCATTAATATCTATCCTGAAAAACTTATTTTTTCCTGAAGTTTTCTGTTTTGTTTTTTTTTCATAATAATCTTTGAATTTACTCTGAACTTTTCTGAATATCTACATAATCAGTAAATTGTGTAAAAGAAATACCTGCTTTTCATGGAAAAATACAAAACGCAGATGATTATATGATAAATGGTGACAAATCACAAGGAAATGTTAAATGCAGAGAATGATTTATTTGGAAGTTGTAACTAAAATAACTTCCAAATAAATCGACAAAGACTATTTCTTTAAGGGTTAATTTACTGATCTTGTAGACGTTCATACAAACTGAGAGTGAATTCAAAAGTTATTACAACTGACGCAAAAGTGACTTTTCCAGCAAAACTATAAAAAAAAAAAAAAAAACTGTCTGCAACCATTGACAAGTGTCAAACTACATGAGATTTACTGGTGAATCAGTCAAACTGCATTTTACCAGAATTTTTGACAGGCATTAACAGGATTAGTGATTCCAGTGGTTAATCCTTTTAGATCAGTGACCGCTGATGGATATTGGTGAATTTTTAGGCCTTTGATGGATAAATGGTGTAAGACTTTGTTATGTGACATCAGACGTCAACTTAACTCACACAGAAAACAACACACGGCTTTGAACTTGGACTTCCACGCTCAGATGCTGTAACATGTTTCATGCGGAACGACTCCACGATTTTCTGCCACATGACAGTATGAATATCACATCTTTGAGTGGAAATTAATTTATACCAGGTTATTTAACTGTTATGGAGATTAGGAGTAGCATGTTGCATGTAAATAGATTTGGATAAGGACATTTCTCATTTATTACTTTAACCCATGAAGACCCAAACATCCGCTGTCGACCAAAATCATCTATTGATCTAAGATGTTTCATGACTGTTGATCCACTAATCCTATCAATGCATGTAAATAATTAGTGTAAAATGCCATTTATCGTCTTTTCATTTGGACCCATTTGGACGATTAGAACATGGAAACGCCGTCATCTTTCATTCACCAGTAAAACCCATGGAGTTTGAGAAATGACAGTGGATGGAGACACTTGTTTAAATGTTCAGTTATTGGTATCATTGCTGGAAAAAGTCACTTTTTCATCAGTTTTATCTGTTTCTGATAAAAAATAAAAAAAAACTCAACTTTAATCAGAGCTTTTATGAAAATCTACATGATCAGCGAATGAAATATAGGAAAACCCATTATGTACACTGAAAAAAAATGCTAAATAAAGAAGATATTAAAATAAATGGTGCTAAATCAACTTAAAAAAGTTAAATAGAGAAAAAAAAGATCATTTGAGGACTGCCACAAAAGTAGCACTGGGTCTTTATGGGTTAAATTATTATTAGTACTTTTTTTTTACCCGGTATAATCAATTGAGAACAGCTTCTTATGGACATGACAGTAAATAGTTGCAGTTGGTATAAAATCCCGCTCTCACGTGACTCACGGGTTGAACTGTGTCTCGTGTTGGTCCAGATTTCCGACGTGCTGCTCACAGACGACTCTTGGCCGGTGTCTGAGCTGCTGTAGTTTGCCCACGTCGGCCGCTGACACGTCTTGTTTCCTTTCCGGGTGTAGGAGTCCTCTGAGCTCACGGGGGTGCTGGCTCTCACCGGCCCGCTCAGGTCGTACTCGTACCCTGACTTGCCCTCTGACCCTTGGTCCTGCACAGCTGGGGCCAGGGAGGTGTGGACGCTCGTCTTATCTGTCATCCCTAAATAATGCCTGTAGTCTCTGGGAACGAACGCACGTGCTCGAGGCGTCAGAGTTTCAGTATCGTCGGCGGTTCTCCTTGGCGAACCCTTTTCAGAGTTCTGCCTCTGCTTCCTGCTCTGGGAGCGGACAGGGCTGACATCTATTTGACGTTGGATTTGATCTTTTTCATCGGGAATATTCAGAGAAAACATGCTAGCCGCTCGACGAAACGAGTGGACTCGGCTGCTTGAATTACTGAAGCTGTCCTTCCTGCTCTTAGGAGATCGGATCTCTTTTCCCAGATTGCTTTGTGATTTTGTTAGTTTCTCTTCTCTACCGGAATCCTTTGAACTCTTTCTGGATTCTCTTTGCTGGCCAGACTCACCCGTTATATAATTATTATTATTATTATTGGAGAAGTTGGCTTTGCTCTCCGCCCCTGCTCTTGGCCCCGTCTGCCTGTCGTGGGGTGACTTTGATCGGTTGCGAACAGGGGGAGATGATTTCATTACGGCTACTTTACCGCTTGTTTTCTCGACAGGCGAGGACATGCGACAAAAATCTGGGTCGCTGTTCTTTAACTCCTGAGGCTGCAGACATACTGGCTCCTTCCTTTTAGGGCTTTTATTTTTGTCAAAAGATGCCTTTGAATCCGAAGCGGCCTCGCCCCAGAACTCGCGCAGAGTGTTGAACTGTGCTCGGCCCAGACTCGGAGACATCTTCTCTATTCTCTGATTCAAAGCAAAAATGGTGAAATGTTGGTGATTTCTGCCTGTGATTTCGTCATCACTCTCAGAATCTTTCCCCATTGTTTGCAGGTCGAATTCAGACTTGGTAAATCTTTTATGGAGTTTGGCTTGGCTCGCCCCAGGTGGGAGTTTCCCATCGCCTTTTGGCTTTCCGGTGTAAAACATAGGCTTGTTCTTTTCCTGCTCCCAGAAAGATTTGAGCTGCTTCATCCTTTCTGTAAGGCCTTCTTGGTGTGCGGCAGCCTGTCTGTCCTCTTTTCTTTTAGGGGACATGCATGTTTGAACACCTCTATCCTCGCTGTTCCTCCTCTTAATGTCTTCAGCTCTTCGTATTTGTACCTTAGGGCTAATTGGCTCGCTTCCACTTTGCTTGTGGTCTCTATTTCTAGACAGATAGGGCTTCTCAGACTCTGTGCTGTCCACACTGAGCTGAGATCCAGGCATTATCTTACTCAGCTCATCTTGTGGTGTGGTTTCTTTAGGCTGGAAAATAACATCAGGTTGTGGGTTTGATTTACTCCCAGATATGCTGTCAGACTCTGTGCTGGTTCTGGACTGGACAGGTGTCTCTGGCTGCGGTCCTGTTGCACATAAAATCTCAGAGTTTGAGCCTAAAGTGACTTGTGGACTAGCTGCTGATTTTAAAGAATCTGAACTGTAGGATTTGTCGCTACCCTGCGCTACAGACATCTGCTGTTTGCTACAGTGACCTGGTGCAGTGGCAGCGTCTGTTTGTTGGTCATTGTTTAAATGAATACCATGAGTGTCTTTGGTAACTTTCTGTGGACTACTTAGCAGCTGTTGCTCTCTCAGATTGTCATGATTTGAGGCATACTTGTGCATCCCTGCTTCATTGTTTACTCCCAGAGCAGGTTGCACGTCAGACATTCTCTGGGGTTTACTCACTCTCTCCTCGTCTTTCTCCACTGAGGTTTGAACGAGCTTCTGCGCTTTGTCATTGGGCGTGTTTGATTTGCTGATAAGAATTTTAGGACCCGCATTGCTTTTTTCCCAGAACGACTTCAGTTGAGAAATTTTGGCTGGTTGGCCTTCGCTGTCATTATCTTTCAATTCTTGTGGACTTATTCTCTCTCGGGTATCCTTCTTCGCCTCTGCTTGGGTTTGGGCTGTGTCTTTGGTTCCTGGTCTGTCTGCTGCTCTTAACTCTTTGGCATCATTAGTCTGTCGTTGTAAGTGACTTCTCTTCACTTCCAGCATTTCCCTCGTTCGATCACTTATAATATCCTCTGTGTCTTTCATCAGTGAACCTTGTCTGTCGGGGTTGTCGTCGTCATTTAGTAAATCACTGCTGTCAGTGCTGCGGCTGAACCAGTCCAGCACCTTTGCAATGGAGTCTTCCTCTTCACCGGTGGGACTGGAGGTCTGGGTGGATAGTTTGAATATATTTTTGTGGTTTGATTTTGTTGGAATTTGCTGATCAGACTTATCAATGATGTTAAGATCATATGACTCTGGAGGGTCTGCAACTGAAAGCAGAGGAATGACAAGGGAATAAAAACAATGTTTTTAAGTCAATTATCTATTAACTACAAGTACATCTGGTAGAGCCCAGTTTCCTCTAATTCAATAAATACATTGTCTCCTGATTTTAGGAGTAAAAAATAATCCAAAGTCATCCTTTTTTGAATCAATCAATCAAACTGTATTTATATAGCATCAAATCTGAACAAAAATGACCTCATGGAACTTTATATTTAGAGTTAGCGTAGACCAGTTAATGTTCAGCTAAAAGATAACGTATTACTCTTTCACCAAAAGGCCCGGTGGCGTTAGTGTAATCCTCACAGAGGACGACAGACAAACCAATGGATGATGGATCAGTTTACTTCCTGAATAATCTCCCAAGAAGGTTTCCAGTTTCCTGAGGCATAGAAGCATGTGTTTGATGTCCTTGTTGCGTAACTTTCAGAAAAACATGCCAAGATTACTGACTGGAATTAATATGTTTAGAGGCATACCAATCCAATAGCCATCTTTGAACCGGTTGTCGATTTGCAAGGGTCACAAGTAGCTATTGTGTTAATTTTATGGTCAAATGAATCCACTGTGTTAACTGACTTTGAAAAATGTGCTTATAAGTATGTGTCACCGTGTAAAGTTATGTGTAACTAAGTATTTAATGTTATGTGTAACTAAGTAGAGTTATTGATGGTTATAAGATGTACAGCAGAGTCAGTGGGTACAATATTGCATGACTTTCTCCATGTTCTATCTGTGAAAGAGACATTTCAAGAGAGATATAATGTTGCAAAACCTACCCACAATGCTTTGGGTTGCTGTTCCCAAACTGCTAATCTTTTCTGAATCATGAACGCTGTTCTTGTGTGTGGTTACCACGTCCACGGCTGCAGGCTGCTTTTGTGTCTGATTGTCTTTTCCATCAGTGGATGAATCACTGACAATGTATGTGGCTGCTCTGAAATGGCACAGATAGTGAGTTATAGTGGAGACTTATGATAGTAATTCAAATGTTTTAATCATGAGGTGTTTTTCACTAACCGGTTCATTGTTACAGGAGGTAGATTTCCTGCAGTGGACTTGGACAAAACTTGAGGTGCATCATGGAGCAGCTGCTGCAGGGCTTCATCTGCAGAGCTGTACGGCTGAGCGGATTGGGATACTTGACCGGAACCTGTTGTGGATGATTCGTCTTGAGCCTTCAGGCTGGACTGGATAGAGCTTCCACTTGATCCCTGCTGGAGGCTCCGTCTCGGGGCTGGAACGATCCCCGTTGACCTTCCCTGTGAGTCCGATGCTTGGCTGTCACTCTCCGTCTGAGCGCTGGATCGTCTCGAGACAAACGTCCTCTTCTTTGGTACAGGCCTGAAGCCCACGGAGTCTGAGCCTGAAGTCTGACTAGTGTCCCCAGGCGGATGATTCTTCACTGGAGATACAGGCTGAGAGGCTAGAAGAAGACCACATAGTTTATGTTTGACCTTGGGTGTTCAAAGGCCACATTCAGTCCAGTGTAATCTGAAGTGAGCCATTCCATCCTCGGCTCTTTCTTTCCTTTGTTGGTATGTGTTTGTTGTTGTTTACTATGTTGGTATGTGTCACTTTCCTTACCATTGTTGGTCTGTGATTATTGTTGAAATATATTGTATTATAGGTTTTGCAGACTATCATTTAAATAGTGACACCTGTGTGTTTGACGATCACTGCTGTGTCGCTGCCTTAAAAAGTGTTTGTGGACTGAAGCAGTGACACAAACCTGTTGCAGACGCCTCCTGTTCCCTGATGGTTGACTCGTCCTCGCCATGTTCAGGTGGTTCAACAACAATAAGAGAAGCACGGTTGAAAGGATTGTGTCTCGGCTTGAAGAAACATGGATTATATGAAAAGTATTAAAAAAAAAAATAAATCAAACCAACTTCAATATGCTTTGAAAACATGAACCCATAAAAACCCACTGCTACATCCGAGGCAGTTTCCAAAGGAATTTTTCTGTCTATTTAATCATTTTTAGGTGATTCTTACCATTTATTACAATATTATCATCTGCATTTTTACCCCGCCCCCCAAAAGGGAGGTGAGGGTATGGTTTTTGGTTCGGTTTCTTTGTTTGTCTGTCTGTCTGTTTGTCAGCAACTTTATGCAAAAACTACTGCACCAATTTTCATAAAATTTTCAGAAAAGGTGCAAAGTGGTTCAGAATAGATTCCATTAAATTTTGGTGAATGTAGGTCAAAGGTCAAGATCACCAAAAATGTGCTTCCGCAATGATACGAAATAGGGCAAATCAGGTAAAAGGTTTGCGAGGGGTGGAGTTTATGTGCCTGGTACCACTTGTTTGTGTTTTTTGGGGTTTTTTTTGGTAAAAATCAGGTATTTTCTAATATTTAACTCAATTATAATCTTGACATTCATTCAAACTCAGATTAAATTTGAGTTATTAAATCAAAAATGGAGAAAACTGAAGAAAAAGTGACTTTTTCAGCAAATATATCAATAACCTACAGTAACATAAAAATGTCATTTATCAAACTCCTTAGTATTTACTGGTGAATCAGTTTTGTAGATGTGTTTCCATGGTAACTACGGAGCCTCAGAACATCCAAATAGGTCATATCTCTGATGACCATGAAAACATGACAAACTGTATTTTACATCAATTATTTCAACATATCCATAGATTTAATGGTTCAGAAGGGATCAGAGATTTTACATTAGAAGATGAGTTTGGTTGCCAGTGGCTGTTTGGGTTTTTATGGGTTAAAGAAAGAAAAATATACGTTTTCCGACATGTGCACCTACCGTTCTGGGAGAGCGGACTGCTGAATTCAGATGATCTCTTTCTGCATCACTGAAGAAAAACATTGAAAATAAGAAAATAAGTAAGGAAAGGTAACTTTTAAAGAGTCTATAGCATTAAATGATGATGAGATGTCACAGATTCAGTATATTTCACTATATCAAGTCAAATGGAAACACCTCAGCAGCTGGACTGGCGTATATACTGGGATGTGCATGACTGGAGCTTACTGACCCATAAATATATCAAAGACTATAGTGTTTACATAGTGACACAGAAACAATAATGAAGGAAACCCTGACGAAAGTAGGTTCAAAAAACTGAAGATAGACTTTACAAACTAAGGAGAAAATAACATAGAAGTGAATGAAGAATGATAGTCTTTATAAGTTGTATAAAAAACAGAATATGCACTTATTAGCAAATATTTCCAAAGGCTTAAATCAATTCTACTGTAATAGACATGTATTAAGAGTTTCTCAGCAGAAGCACAAATATGCTTAACTTCACATTTCGTTTACTTTAGCTCTGTTTGCGTTGAAACTAGTATAACCTGTAGACATCTGCTGATTTGGAAATGAACCCCCGTCTGTCTGTCTGCATTCACATAGCATAAGCAAACTTTTTTTTACTCAAATTTACTGACATTTTTCTTCGGTTTTGATGCCAATGGAAAGTTTAGCATTTACAGATAACTGTTGAAAAACTGAAAAAAAAAATATATATATATCCGGTACTGTAGCTCTCATGCATGTCATCCATCTCATGCTCTTTACAGGTGTCACTGCTGAGTTTTATGCTGAATTTCCACCCGAAACACTTTTGAAACTTTGGTTTATCTTCAGCAGCACAGCCTCCATCATCCTCAACTAAGAAATAGCCCAAATAAATCCACGGAGGAAACAGCTGTTGCACATCCAACCAAAACATAGAAATACGGATTAGGATTGAGTTCATATTATTACATGATTTGGTGAAAAAGGGTAAGTACTTTACAATGGAATTTTTTTTACTTTAAATTACAGACGTGGCTGATTAAGATTTACACAATCAATACAAATTACCAGATGTTCACAGGTCATACTAATCCCATTCGAATAGGTATTTTGTTGAGTTTATCTCCTATTAGAGTAAGTACCATACTGTATAAACCCCTTCAGAATGTGTCAATAATTGCTCTAAAAAAAGCATCACAATCACTGCCACAAGACTTGTACACCCTGATCCATTTGATGGAATTTCATACCAGAAATACCCACAACACTGACATAAGCAGTCACTTGACATTTACTGTAATTATGCTAAAAGCTGGATTGAATTAAACACTTTGCACCAGTGAGACCACATCCTGCAGGGGTGGGTGCAGGTAGCTGCTGCTCGGGCTGTAAAACCAGGGGTAGCACCACCTTTGTTTACACAATCTGAGTCACAAGAGGCCACACACTTCCAGCACACACAACATTACATAACATTAGTATGACAGAGTAAGACAGAGGCCAGGGCAGTGTCTGTAACTGACACGAAGCAAGAAAGCACAGATAAGAAGACTTCGAAGTGTTCACAATGTCAGATTTATGTGAGAGGCTGGTGTACGAGAACGGAAGAATCCAGAAGGAAACAGCAGAAAGGCTCAGTGAGGCTAATCAATCACATGACAGAGTGACAGAAACACAAAGAGGCACATTTATGAATAAGATAAACTCGTCTACTTTATCTCCTCTGGTTGTTGTGAGTCCCAACATCGAGCAGGTTTTGGAGGCGGGGCTACGTCTGATCCTCCTCTACTGGGCGATTTTGATCTTTCAATTCTGAGAGATCCATCTGTATGCATTAGAAAGGGTCAGCAGGATGTGTTACAACAAAAACCACAGTAAAATGTTCTGTTTCATGAATGTTTTTGAGATGTTGTACCTAAACCAGGTTTCCTCTGCATCATGGAAGCCAGGATGATTTCTGAACCATGGATCGTGTCCATGTGTCGCAGAGACTTGGCTTCATAAAACCACTCTCCAGTCAAGTATTTCAGGTTATTGTCAGACTCGGAATCTGTGTTTAGTATTTTCTCCAGTTTCCTAGTGGACGAAAAAAACACAGAAAGCATGCATAATTATGGTAGAGTATTCAGATTAAATGTCAAATGTTGATGGCATTTATTTTCAGATTTAGATTTCAGTGCAGCAGCAAAACCTGACAGAGACCTTATCAGTGTGTCTGCTGTGGAACAATGTCAACACAGGGTCGGTCTATCTGATACGGACTCTGCCTTCGAAATCTACAGCACATTTCAGCTGGAAATTTTTACACAAGGTTGGCTTCTATCACATCTTGGAAGTCACTGGTAATGGACTTTTAAAAGACTGTGCATCACTGGGAAATGGCAACAGTCACTTTGTCACTTCCAAATGTGACATGAAAGAATCTGTCAACGTGATCCGAAAACAGTCCTGAACAGAAAGCATATTTACATTTCATTCTTAAATATGTCATATTTGACCAGCATTCCTTCCTTAGGGTTAACTCATAAAGACTCAAACATCCAATTTTAACAATATGACCTCTCAGGTTATTATTTGCATGTGTACGTTACAATTTACACATCATAGAGGATCTATAAAGACACAAAACATTTAATAACAGGCAGAATATTGTTAAAATTGCATGTAGTTCTCTTAAGATATTGAAGGTTATTCATATTTCTTCAAGTTTTGTAAATGTAAAGATTTATCATGTAATTAGGGCTGGGCGATATGGAGAAAAAAATCATATCACGATCATTTTTTTCATATCAGACAATATTGATATGTATCATGATATAAATCAAATCACTTTTTTTGTCAAGCTTAAATTTTCTTTTCTTTTCTTTTTTTTTTTTATTATCCAATATCAATCATGTCTCGTAATTCAAACGACGAAAACTTATAGCAAAATATATGGTTATCGATTTATCGCTCAGCCATACATGTAATTAAAATCTTTTACAGGAAAATTTGTAGTTATTATTTATCAGTTATTAGGATCCAGATTATGATCCAAGCCTCTCCATTAGCATACTGGGCTGTACAGTATGTAGCCACTGAAATAAAATGATTTTGACACCCTTGATTGTTAATATCTTCAGTGTGATTTTTGCATTTCACAGATTCATCGCACCGCCACGAGCCAGATTAGACCCTTTTATGTTTAACACCCCTGATTTATAACAAAGG
>JAPTYQ010000006.1:26472919-26494841 GCA_029814465.1 Ostorhinchus cyanosoma | reverse complement strand
ATTATCTCGTAATTATGAGATAATTATCTTGTAATTTTGAGATCCTATCTCATAATTATGAGATAACCTTGCAAAAAAATTATGTGAATGCAATGCGCCAGCGTATATTACAGTGTTAATGCTTCATCTGTCTTATTGTAATATTTTAACTTGACAGAAATAACACAACTGTACAACAGTTTGTGGAAGCTGCTCTTTATTTGTAAAAGAAAGAAAAGACTTCAGTCATTGTCTGCTACACGTTCTAATTACATAAAGAACATATCTGCGGAGACAAACGCAGAGAATATCCTGAATCAAACTTAGGTAGAGTCAAATTTGATTGAATTGCTTTCATATTTCATACATCTTTCACTTTTTGCACTCAAAGAACAGTCAGTTTTTATATACACAGAGCACCGATCAACAGTGCTCCTCAGCTCCACCCTGGTCCTCTGGATCTTTTATACAATTAATTTACATCAAATCTGTGACCCTTTCTTGATAGCACAGCGACAGCTAACCTGTAAGCAGACACACTCTGTCCTCTCACCCCCAACTGCAGTGTGGAAAGATGTGTGCAACATGAAGACAACTCTTTCACATTCAGAGTAAAGGCAGCCTTGAATACGGTCAGTGAGTCAATGGCATGCCAAGCTTAAAGCAAATGGAGCCCACCACCCAGTGCGATGCCTCCGATTTGTGGATGAAGTGTTGTTCAACTAGACAGAAAACTGTTCCATTGCAAAAACCCTAGGCACAGAATTGACTATATACTGTTAACTGACTCATACTCTAACCCCTGCACTGTAAGTACAACGGAGATTGTGAAATCTTTCATCTAGTAAAAAATTTTCTTAACACAAAACTCGGAGAATATTTAGTGCTCTATCATTCCGCTTAATAGGTGTACTTTAATTATATAATAGCTATTTTTACTCTACCTCTCAATGATAGTCTGAGATCCTTGTTTAATGCTGAAGCACTCCCACAGGTGTTCAATGTACTGTAGATTTTACATAATTTTTTCCCCAATCTTAAACCAATAATCATAAATAAATACAAACAACACACAAGGAATGTCTACTGTAAACACGGTAAAAAAGACATAAACTAAACAGGTGTAAACGTCATTAGCATCACTACTTAGTGACAGTTAAATAACTGTAGGGAATAGATGACTGATGATCGGATCAAGAAAGGGAAGGACCACGCTCTCTTTTTCCTCTGCCCACGTCCACCTCCCCCTCCCAGCTGAACATCAAGACCTTACATCCAGCCACAGTATTTCCAAATACATAACATCAAAGTTTCTCAGCACCCATAACTATCTTTACAGATTACACTGTAAAATGGATAAGGAATCCTCTTAGGGGGGTTAGACAGCAGCATCACTCGACGTCTCGGACAAGTTACAGAATAATGGGTGTGAGCTATCGCCAAACGTCATTTGGACATGGTTACCATGGTTTCTGACAGTCGTTGCACCATTGTGTTCTTGACATGTCTGTATTTGGGTGTGTGTGAATGTTTCTCTGAAGAGTTAGACTGCAACGAGGACAAAGCTTTGCTGCTAAGTGCTTCATCTTCTGAGAGACACTTCCTTCAAATTACATGAACTGCATCTGAAAGAGGGGCAACGGGCACAATGAGTAAACATAATACACATTTATAATAAATATAATTTCAATAAATAGTTAATTCAGCTTGAGTAAAATGGCATGACGAAGCAGAAGAATTAAATATAAGCATGAGTCATGAGCAATGAAAATCCTTCACAGCGAGCAAAAACCAAAACTGAAACAATGAAGACCAAGATGAAAAAACTGAGGATAATGCATAAAGCATTTAATCAAATGGAGAAGACGCCAAGTGTGCATATGGCAAGAGATCATGAAGAAACAACAGGGCATTAGCAGTGGGAATGTGATGCATCAGGTGCATCTGCAAGCAAAGAGCATGCTGTACCTAAAGAGATGCTCTACAAGAAATCCTTGAGAGAGAGGTGTGCAAACGGGTCCTGTCCAGGGGCTCGGAGAGGACTCTGGCTGGAAGGACTAGAGGCTGCGGAGGGCTATTTCAGGAAGAAATACAGGAAGGAGGACCAGAGGAGAACTAAGAGTCAGCACAAACACTGGAGGAGGTATGAGATTAGTCTGAAGCAGCTGAGATGTATGAGAGAAGGGTTAATAAAAGGAGCTGTTTGGGAGAAACAGGGAATCATAACGAGGAAGATGATTCACAGTTCGTCCCTTTCTGCTCAGAGAGTGAAGGGTCCATTGTTCAAACTGTCATCATCACAGTATTCACACTTACAACAAAGCTTACACAGTGACTAACTATGGTACACATCACGGCACAATGGATATACCTGTTTACTCAACCTGATAATTATGTAAATAGTTACTGACAATGTGCAGTAGTCACTCTGCCGTGCACCCACCTGAGCACTAGACACAGAGCCAAAGGGGTTGGGTGGCCGCATCACAGGTTGGGTGTACATCATAGTGGGTGGATTCATCATCCCCATGGAGCCCATTTGTGGAGGCTGCAGCATGACGCACAGAAGTAAGACAAAGACATAGAGTTACAGTCATACAGCCATATAATGCCCTGTAAAACCTCAGAAAACTGTGACAAACCCAAAGATGATATGAGAATCTATTCAGCAGAAACACTTGGCTTTGCGCTTTTGACCTCACTACTTGTTTATTAAAAAGTATGTTTTCATTTCCCATCATTTGCATTTAGTCCCTATTTACTTTCATTATTGTTCTCATTTTGGTTTCTGCGTCAAAGCCATTAGTTCGGCCTCTGTCTCAATGTGTCTATACCGCCTGAGTCTTCTGATTGGTCGGCTCTCACTAAACCTGCCTAGCGACAGAGCGCAGGCCCAATAAAAACACAGTTCACGCTGTTCATTTTTTATTTATTTTTTGCCGGCTCTTTAAAACAGCGGCAGTGAGTAAATTTCAATGTATTTTTTTTTCCTCAGTGAACAATGTGAACAAAAACAACCCACTGCTACAGGTCTGTCTGATAAATAACATGTTCTTTGCCTGCATGATGTGTCAGAAAATGATGATTTTTAGCAATGTAGACTTTTCAACGTGATATCATGAATTGTGTACAGATAACACACCACTTTTAATTGCCGTGTCATCTGTATGCATTATAAGCTCTCCACGTGTATGTTCATGCCACGTCAAATACCACGCAATTAGCGGTTAGGCTTTTGTTTGGGGTTAAGGGTTACAGATATGTCAACTGGAGATCTTGGCATACAGTGATAAGCGACCAAATGGCATTGAATAACACGCAAAAGGATGAAAATGCGTAGGTACAGAAGTACAACTGGTGTAGCATACAATGTGATCTCATGAGATCAGTCTGGACTTCTAATCATTTTGACACGAATACTTTAACCACAACTTTCAGATATTTTATTCTTTAGATTATTTAAAATGAATGTCGTTATATGCCCATCATGGGAAACAAACTGCAAGAAAGCTGTATGTATTTCACACATACAGTCTTTTGTTTATTATGGTAATCTGATGAACTACATAATAATCGAACTGTTGCTATGAAAAAAATATTAGTATTTTCTTATTTTCATTTTTAGAACTAATAATTAAGTGAAAACATACTTGTGCCTAACAATAATGTTATTTTTATAAACAAACTAAACATATCTGAAACAGAAAAACTGATCCAGTTTGACAGAATTTAACTAATTCTCTAAATGATACACAAGTTGGTTAAAAAAAACAAAAAACTCGTGTTTACTTCTCAATGACTGGTTCACGTAGAACTCTGGTCTATTTTTGAACTAAAAACACGTGTTAAAACATCCTCTAAAGGAAGTGAAATGTGATTCAACTTATATATGTATCTGGCCTTCTCTCTCCTCCACAGCTCTTTCTGTGTGAATATAAACCTACTCATACACTATTTTATGTCACACTGAAAGCTACGTATGAACTATATTTGCTGTAATACTGACCATGCCATATCCCATCATGCCTGTGGGTGTGGTGGCAGGGAAGGCCATGACTGACGGTGGCTGCAGAGTCAAAAATAAACCGGTTGCAATTTATAACACCAACAACAGTAAGACACATTAGCCACAGGTATTTGACAGTAGAAGTTAACAGACAGCACAGCAATAGCAGTGCCTATAATGAGCACTACAGTATAAGCTCTGTGTGGATCACCATGGAAACGGGGTTCCAGGTTGTGGTCGGCGCTGCTTTGGGCTGCCAGTTGGTGCCGCCGGTCATCCTCTTCTCCCCCGGCTGGCTCCAGTGGATGTCACTGCAGATTAAGACAGTTGATGTTAGCACCAGCTTGTAACTGCCCTGAAAGCACAAAGCTGCGGCTGCTCGTGTACTACAGAGCGGCTCGGTCACGCCGCTCAGCTCAGCCATGACTTACTTTTTCATCGTGCCATTTCCAATACCAAGATCTGAAAGCAAAGCAGACAGCACAAAATCACGCGGTGCATTCATGTATATGTGTTTAAAGTAGCTCAGGTCACAGTGTGGTGTAAAACTTACTGCCGACAAGGTTAGCCAGGGAGGAGTCAAGGTCGTCTGACACCAGCTTCTCTGGCAGCTGATTGGACGGCTGGTTGGAGCCGGCAAGAGTCGGTTTCAGGATGCCCCCAGTAATATCTAACAAGACACAGAATGTGAGCGGTGACTCACAAGAGATAATAATAAAAGCATCTGCGACTGCATGAATTTTAAAGTATTAGCTATACTGTACAACAGATAAAAAATACAAAGCTGCTCTGATGGTCGCTGCTTGGTATACTGCTGCAATCTGAATTCACATGTTAAAATAGACAGTCTCTTACTTAGTTATGGTCAATTTCTGCTGGCAGGGTGAGATAATGCAAAAATTTCCACAAATATTATAACAGGTCAAAATAAAGCACACTGCAGCTCAAGTAAATCATTCTCACAAGGGAATTTTAGTTGGATATCACCGTGTCATAGAACTTGGGATTCAATAATATGTTACAAGACTAGATAACATTTATTTATTTATTTGTTTGTTTATTGCTTGTTTAAAAAAAAAAACATGATTTGAGCTCCATTTCCTATCAGCTGTGGTCAGGCACAAGGAGAAAATGACATTCTGCACTTTTGGCCCGCTGGCGACTACTGAGTCTGTAGTAAAAATAGGGCAGAGACGACAACAGCCTGCTCATAAGTACTGGTGACTTATAAGTTAGGGCCCACTGGTGTGGGTGTTTTAGCTGTGAACGTCTCAACACAGATAATGGACACAAACAACATACTTAGCATGCACCTAACATCATGACTTTGTAGCATGTCCTCAGCATCTCATCTATTCTGTCTATGAGGAAAATCCCACACTAGATTCCACAGTGTTTTGAGCATCTGAGGAATGATTTCAGATATGATATTCTCTTTTCTTAAATCGTTCATGCATGACTTATGTTCTCAGCTGAACAACTTCTGTTCATTTCAGTTTGATACCAAATATGGACAACAGTTGTGCAAGTCATGTGCAAACTACAGCCCAGTATTTTCATAGAAGTGATACTAAAGAACATGTTTTTGAGCTGTAAATAGAATCCCAAGAATCAGTTGTACTGGAGGTGAAAATGGCTCAACTTCCCACCCATATCATGGTGTAAAACATCTGCTTTTACTGGCTAATTTGTTTGTCAGTTTAAATTCTAAATAATGTATAAAACACTGTAGTGACACAACAACACATGCAGGAGAATGGGTCTTTTTGTCAGGGAACGCTGTTAGGTTTACGAGCACTTCAGGGCTTCAGCTCCCCACAATATGGTGGCAAGAAAAAATGTCAAAAACACTAGTGTACAATGTAAATGGATACTGATTTTTAGATGGGCCTTTATTAAATGGTAAATCCAGTAAATCTGTCAGACCCTCATATGGTTCTGCAGAAGTGTCTTATGATTCAAGATCAAACAAATGACCCTGAACTAGTCCTGTCTCACATCTAAACCTGGACATTGAGACCGTGATCAGCACCATTTCAGCCTCTTTCTGATGTTTCAGAATCATACAGTGGATGGAGTGAACAGAACAGGATTAAAGTTTTGTATGTGCACCTGAAATGCAAAGGACTCTCACCGTCAGAATTGAGGCTGTTGCTGCCTGAGGCTTTGGCTCCAAACACAGACTCAAAGTCCACTTGGAGTCCCCCTGCTGACTGCTGGGGTGGAGGCTGTGGCGTTGAGTAACCTTTGGAAAGATGAAGGAAAACATATTGCTCATGAAAACAGCGCACTGGTCAGATGTTTTGACTGATCACTGGTTACCTGAATGGCACTGCTTCTTCT
This sequence comes from Ostorhinchus cyanosoma, assembly GCA_029814465.1. Lineage (NCBI taxonomy): Eukaryota > Metazoa > Chordata > Actinopteri > Kurtiformes > Apogonidae > Ostorhinchus > Ostorhinchus cyanosoma. The sequence continues at coordinate 26,488,513 of JAPTYQ010000006.1, read as the reverse complement.
ACAGGTTGGAAACTATCATTTATCTACAGCTGAATGTGCCTGAGAGTGCCTTCAGTACTCTACCTCTGAATAGACCTGCTACAGTAGAGGGCTCAGTGGGGAAAGGAGCCTGGTGTGGGAGATGCTGGGCAATGGACACTGGACCACAGAAGGAGTCTGATACGCCACAGGAAGCAGGAAGTGCAAGACAAAAAGAGACAGGAAGAGAGAGCGAGAAAAAGACCAAAAGGAAAAGGCATTTCAAGGCCAGATCAGAGAGAGCCAGGTGGGAAATGACAGCAATACAGGCAGAAAGTAGAATGCTATCATGTATAATACTTCAGTTTAAGAGTTTTAGAGGGATAAAACTGTAGAAAAGCATAAAAGTGACCCAGAGGAAGGGTTTAAAATTAGTTTACGTCCATAGTCATACCATTACTATCAAAATAAGGGTCCATGGGTATTGAATAGGAGCCTATGTTTGCCAGAAACATAGGCGGAGATGGTGAGCCATCATAGTACCTGAGATGGAGTGCTCTATCCGCACTGTGCGTTTGTAATTGGCTGAAACTGTTGAGTTTGTGTCAATAAAGGGATTGTAACGATCTGGAGAATCAAAAATAGTGTTGGTAAAAGAAGAACAAAAGTATTTCAAATCAAAAAAGTCTATAACATATCACCAAACTGTTCAATATAAGAGAGGATGGAAGGTAACCATAAAACAAAAGAGTGAATGGCCTCTGTAGAGCGACATGGAGGATTCTGGCTGATGTGCAAGAAGAAATTAAGCTGCTGTTCTTACTTAAAAAACAATGTAAATCAAGCTTGGTATGAGAATAGTAAAGACAGATAAAGGGAGAAAGATAATAAATGCATTAGCACAGACAATTTATTAACAGTCAAACTACAGCAGCACATTTAACATGCAGCTAGTCATGCTAACAAGTGACTACGGAGAAATGAGTGACAGGACTTTAGAGGAGAAACAAAATGAGTCATTACCACCAAACATTTCATGACCAGATGTCCTAGAGGAAAAGCTAACACCGTCTGAAGACACGACAGGTAAGTGAGTGGCATCGACAACGAGTTTTGAGAGGAAAGGGTTAAGGTTTGGCATGGAATCATCTCCAGCTTCAGCAGAGGTGAAAGGATCTACGCAGGCAGAGAAAAGACAGAAAGACAGAGAGTGGAGAGGAAGAGGTGGGCATCAGAGTCAGACAACAACAAAGAGAAGGAGAGCATGCAGAACAAGTCGCCATAGTCCAGAAAACACAGAGAGACTGGCTGAAGGTACAGAGTGGGAAGCTTCGTACCTGCCCACGCTGTTGCCACCGGAAGCCCCGTGGAGCCCGACTGGACGGAGGGCTGGAAAGTCGACTGTAGGTCAAAGAGGTCACTCTCCATCTTCACTGCACTGCAAACGGAAAAGACACAGAGGCCTTTCACCCAAAACTGAGGTGAATGTATGACAACAAAAATACCAGTTGTAATTATTTAACAGATACTGCAATTTTTACTTTAAAGAAAATTCAAAAGTTCAGCTGATTAATATTTTTAACTGTAAAGCGATTGAAAATGTGAAAAAAAGAGTGTAGTCTGTATCTTTTGTTCCAATATCTCAAATGGGTAAATTATGCAGTACCCATTAGAGCAGCTGGGTGTAGAGAAAAGGTCGATGGCCGGTGCTGTGCTGATAGTGCCTCCAGTGGTGGAGATCGGTGACGTATCGGTGGTGGCAAACGAGGGCCTCTTGGAAAGTTCCTTCAGCCTTTGTTCCTGAGTGAACATGCCAGCCCAATTACGACAAACAAGTGACAAAAACGCTGCAAAGATGTCTGTCTGATGCATGTTGAGTGATTGTTTTTAACAACAAAGCAACCTTCAGAGCTTTGAGTCGGGCCTGCTCCTCTTCGAGAGCGGCCTGCTTCTCTCGCTCATCCACTTTAGTAAAAGACATTCCCGTGCTCGCCAGTGATGAAACAGCGTTTGACAGAGTGCTGGCCCTGCAGGAGAGAAAAATTCAAACTGAAGCCCGGATGAAGCCATTGCCAATCTAATAACTCTTCATGAAACCACAGAAAAGATTCGAGGACAAAATGAGAGGAATTCAGATCTGAAATTCAGGTGACATGAGGACCAATGTACCTGCTCGCTGCAGTGGAGTCTTTGACCTTTTTGCCCTCTAAAGAGGCCAAGTGCTGCTCCAGAGCTTCAAGAAGGCTACTGGGAGCCTGTGGTGACAGAAGACAGTGTCAGTGTGTTGTTGGTACATAGAAAATGAAATCTGCATAGACATGGAGACCATAAAGAACAGCGGTGGGTAACCAAGCTCGGACAGAAAACACTACACACCATAAAACTCCAGGTGTAGAAAGCCAATTTATTACTCAAATCGGGAGGTTTAATTTGGCTCCAAATGCACTGCACACCAGTTTTGGACCATTAGTTACCCACCACTGACCACAGAGCTAATTTCAGCCAAAAAAAGCTACTTCGGATGAGAGTAACATCTGTGTGGAATGACATACTGCACCACAGCACTTTCAACAACCTGGCCATTGTTGAACTGATTGTGTCTAAGCACAACGGGCAGCCATTTGACAGTAGATGAGCTACACTGGTTTAGGGGTGGGCGATCTGGTCAGAAGATCATATCATGACGGATTTAATCATAATCACGTCCCATTTGTTCGCATCTGATATACACTTTTTTATCCAGTGAACTAAATTTAAAAATAAGCTATGTTCTCTATTATAGTCATCACTCTGTGGTCTGAAATAATAATAATTAAATAAGATTCATTTGAACAAAACATAAGAAAGTAAAGGCATGGGATGAGAACAACTATGAAGCAACTTTTCGCGTCAAAAGAAACAGGTGGAACTGAGTGGACTAATGTTACTTTCTTTGCAGCTTGGACATTTTCCGGACACATTTAAGCACAATAGAGCCAACAAGTTTATGGCAACATAACTTAAGACCTACCATATCAAATTTAAGCCATTTAAGGTATTAAATGTAGATTTGGAAATTCAAGATTTTTAAGACTTTTTAAAACTCCACGGGAACCCTGTATAATGCAAACTATCAGCATGTGAAGATTATGTTATTTTGAAAATCACCACCTATGAGAAGAATACTTGATGATACCATATTATAGATATGTATAAACAATGAGCTTTACACTTTATCCAGTGAGTGATACAGTCTGTGGATATGTAGTGTTGATTTGTTCGGGGTTTGGGTTCTGGTACATGACTTCCCCCTGCTGTTAATAGTCTGCGATATTTATACAATATGGAACTTTTAAATGGTTACTACTATTCCATGAATAAAAAAGATATGTCTAATAAGGGGGATAATGAACAAAAACAAAAAAGAAACAGCAAGTGACATTAGATATCCGCCCAAATCTCAGTTTAATTTTCGATATCGGCCAATCAGTATCACTATCAGCCCTGACAAAACTGTTAGACAATCCATGACAATTCACACTAATATTTCCACTATAGTTTATTATTTTTAACTATCTGAGTTGAAGATTTAATTAGGAGTTATAATTTGTAACTTAAAAAAAAAATCTAAAATTATTCTGTAAAAGTAGATTTAAAAAATAACATACCAACATGCACTTTTCAGTTTCTAACCTTTAATTTGACATTTGTCAATCTTCTTCCATCTATACATTTCTATTGGATTATTGAGCACTAATTTACAATGCTATGGTAACTTTATGCTATTACGTAAAGTTCAGAAGCAGAAGTAAGACAACCTCTACGATTCTGGACTTCTGCTAGATCAACCATGACATGAGCTCAGCCTATCCCCCACCCCTACACTGATTTACACCTTAACGTGACCAAAGTGAACAGAATTTACCACAGCCAGTGTTTTTTCCTTCAACTGTTTTTCACCATGATTTAGGAGAAAGAGTCAGAACAGAAGCATGCAAAAAAGACAACACTGAGGCAAGTCACACACAGAAGAAGAAGAGTGAAATGATAGTACTTACACAAACTGTGAACTAAAGTGGAAAGATAGGGGGAAAATACAGAATATAAAGGTGGTGACAGTCAGAGGGGAAATGCATTTCAGCTGCTGTTTGGGGGGGGTGATATTTGGATTCATTACAGGCCTGATAGCACAAACACACGCATGTGCAATTAACAGTGAATAAGAGAACTATCATCTAACTGTCACTGTGTGGGAAAACCAAGTGCAATTACTGAGTTAACACCTTTATTTACTGTAGGAAGTAGGAGAAGAAATAGGTAAGCATACATAGAAGAAGTGAAGGCAAGGAAGAGGAAGAAAGAGAAGGAGCAAGAAGAAAAGGCAGAAACAAGAGAAGAGGACTATCTCCTCTGGCTACATGCACTTACGAAGGAAAGCATGCAAAGTGTGTGAGTTTAAAGGTATCTGTGTGGTGTGTACGATTGTATAATTTCGTCAGACAAAGACGATGCTGATGAGAAAGAGCAGTTAGACATCAGAGAAAAAGACGAATACTGAGAGCTGATATCCTGCTGTGTTACATCGCTATCAGGTGTCAATGCTTACCTGTGAAAGGTCAGGAATGTCTCCTCGATCGATGCCCACTTGCTATTAGGCAGAAAAAAAAAGCCTGTGTGAAAAAATAAACACACCAACCAATCCTATAGAATATCATATGTAGGGCTGGGTAAAAAAAATCAATTTGATCAATTTTAGATCGATTTCGTTTTAATTTCGCGTAATTGATTAATAGTGGTACACATAGTATCACCTATGGATGAGTGTGGAGCTGGAGGACGAGCAAAATGACAATGATGGACCACTACCCCCTGCTCGCTCAGACCAAGAATCATAGAGCGCAACCCCCCCCAGGGGGGGAAAAAATTGGTAGCAGTGCCCCACGGTGATAGTAATGCGCCTTAACACTAGAAGCCAACAGCCATAAAACAGAATAAAGATGACGAAGAAGTCTGTTCTGAGCCACTATAGAAACAAGGCAATTATTTAAGAGCAGATTCAGCTATTTTCTGCTGATATATTTTCTCTCATATTCATTTCCTTTCTAATTGATACCAGTATTAATGTGTTGCATGGCTACTGTAGTCAAATAATCTGGTTACAGCTCAAAATTGTACTTGGTTATCATTAAATACATCTGAATCAATCAATTAATACTGAATCGAATCGATATCGGATTGAATCAAATCAAATCATGATTTATCGAGTCAGAACCTTATGAATCGGAATCAAATCGATTAAGGAAATTGGCCATGATACCCAGCCCTAATCATATGTGTATTAAAAAAAAGATGAATATTTAGTCACCTCTGCTACTTTGAGGAACTCTGATATCCGGGTCATTCGAGTGAGAAACTTCTTGTAAATATCCAGGCCCTCTTTACACTGTGTCTTCTTCATGTCAAAGTATTTCTCTGTTTATTGGGGGAAATGATTGATTATAGACATGGATTGAAAAATCTGCAAAAATGGACTGAAGACAGGGGTTTGGAAGGGAAGTGATCCTTGAAGGTCTTACCGAGCAGGTTGATGATGCCTTCATTATAAGCTGCGAAGAGCCTGATGGAGTCTTTGAAGAGGAGCATGAAGGCTGCATTGATGACTCCATTAGTCAGCTCATTGGCATTGACCTGAGGGAACGCAATCAGTCCGGTTTGCACACATGCTTGACATTTATCTTACGGCCTCTCAACAAAGCCTGTATCTGGTGTCTACTCTGGTGTCGACATGCAGCAGCTCCAGTGCAATCTTACTACAGCGAGCGGCAAAGCTACGGGAGGCTTCACCTTAAACTCACATTGAAATCGAGGAGGGCATCCATCTGGTTCTGAATAATGGGGATAGTCTTGAGCAGCTTCTCTGTATTCATGGTCCTCATTACTCCGTCCACTCTGCATGGACACATGGGGAGTCGGAGCAGAAGACGGTGTCAAAGTGAAGGGGAAGATGGAGTAAAGGAAGAGACAGATAAGCAAGCTGGGCAGCTCGGAAAAATGATAAACTACCTTAAATGGCCCATTTCTTTTACACTGAAATCTAAAAGCAGACTCCATTTTATCATACTTAAAAAGAGATATTTAGTTTTATTATTAGATTGTTGCAGTTTTCCTTAAGTTTGTGGGAGACTTCAGGTCTTTACACACTGGGGGCACTTTCTTGACATTTATTATTTGCAAAAATTGCAAATGCTAAGAGTAGTTTTACAAAGAACACCTATGTAATGAAGTGAGAAAAGAAGCACTTTTTCAGAATAAGGTTGATTTGTCTGAGTTTTTTTGAGGTGAATACAGGTATTAACCAAGTATTTGGGTGAAATGGATATCGTTTGACAAGAACAATGATGGACCCGGACACGCTAACGATGAAATGCACAACTGATAAAGAAAATGAAGGATAATATGAGCAGCAGCATTGGTAAATAACTAGAATAATGAGGAGTCAAAAAATCAAGTCCAGTTAGTTTCTGCGTCTCTTTACTTGGACACTGGACTTCGACACAAAGCAACAGAGGACACACACAGGTGAAGTGTCACTACTACTGCAAACTTGCATCATTATTGGTGTGAAAAGTGTTGATACCAAATATTTGTGGGTGAGTAATTTGCACTTTCAAGTTTATTCGTCCAAACCCCAGTATGTAAAGGCCTTCAGGTGCACCAGGGAACAGAATAGGCCTCCTTATGCAAGAAAATACTGAATTTATTGATAAAACAATACAGAAATTCCCAAGTTATGGGATGATTACAGGGTCATTTTGAGGCTCAGGCACAGAACCTGTTATCTCACAAACTGACAAAAAAATGCTGCAATTTCTAAACCACTGTCTTGAGGGAAAAAAATACTACATCAGAAGTGTAGAAAGGGATTATTATTCATAGAATTAGGGTTGCGAGTGGATTTATTAAAGAAAACAGATTTGTTGCATGGTTCTTTTCTAAATACTGTGATAATATAGGTTTAAGCATGTGCAAAAATACCCCTTTATATTTGGCCAAATAATAACAAAGCCATCACAGCACTTAAGCCCTCCACAAACTGATTTAAAGCCCTGCATTTTTACCATGTCTGTGTCCAAAAAAAAAAAAAAAGCCGAAAAAAAAAAGACCACATGACAAATAAGCAACATCCAAAAAACCTTAAAAGTGAAACTTGCTAAATAAGTCCACTGGAAGCCAATTGCAACTGGGAGAAGTCATTACGCTGGTTTTAAGGCTCTCTACATTGATTTTCTAAGCCTTAAAATGGTCAGAAAACTGGCATTAGGATATTATACAAACAAAATGCTTACCCTCGCTTAACTTTCGTGAAGTCAAAGGCAACCTGTCTGTACGAAACAGCTTTCTCATTCAGGTATCGACTATACCGCCTGATAAATGTAGACATGTCATATCCTGAGGAAAAGAAGGGCAGCAGCATCGTGAATAAACATCATTTGTTTAACTTGCCTTAAAAACAAGAGGCAAAAGTCTGTTACCTTGTAGCCCACTTTTGTCCAAAAAATTACTGAGGTTGAATAGTGTATTCCTGGAAGCCAAATACTGGACAAAACGCTGCGGGAGGAAAAACAACACGCTCATTTTAGTCAATTATCTGCTGTGGTTTATTTAACACAGGGTTAATCATAGTTGAGACGCGCTCACCTCGTTGCCATAGACCATGAGGTGGTGTGTGGTGATGAGCGACTTAAACACAACCACCCAGCTGGTGTTGGTGGTTCTTTCAAACAGTGAATCAGCCAATTGAGGAATGTTCACGTTCATCTCGTTGGTACAGTGGATCAAATCTAAAACATAAGCAAAATGTACAGGTTAAGCTAATCAATATAAAGCAGTCGCACATTTGTAATAATCACTGACATGTGTTTATGGGTCCAACACAGCACTGTTTGATTAACCAAATACCAATCATAACAGTAGATGAAGGTGATCAGTGTCAATGCCCAGAAGTAGCTCAGGATTGTGGAGAACAATACGAGGGTGTTAAGAGATTAGTCTGAGTTTTTCCAACTGGTTTTACCACCTAATAAAATGCCTGCTAAAAACCTCAGTCGCTATTTTTTGCTGTCGCTGAATCTTTTCCTAAGAAGGCAGAGCTCAGCAGCAAAAAGAGCCTATTCTGTAGCATGTGTTATTGTTTAATATGTTATTTCAGATTCAAGGCGACAAGCAAATTAACCAATCATGGCTGTGGTTTTAACGGGGCAAATTTACTGTCTCAGTGTGAGACCAATGGTTCAGGGTTGAGTGATAAAATGGATAAAGAATGGTGTCTGGCAGAATCTGACTGAACTAAACACCAGTTATTAGAGGCAGTAACATCAAATATATAACTCCATGATGTAGAGTCATGTGAAAAGTTTGACTGTTATCAGAAATAGAAGGATTAAGAAGACTATACAACACCTATAAACTGCAGATTTTTTCATATTTGTATGTGTTAAGTAGGGATGCACCAATACCACTTTTTTTTCCACAGCAAGTACAAGTATTTACATTTAACTACTTGCGATACCGAGTACCGATATGAGTATGAGCATTTCTCAATTAATCCACCAGAGGGAGCTGCTCTAAATTAACCATACTTGCCAAATACCACAAAATAAAGTTTTTTTGAGAAGAAGAAGAAAAAAGTACATATTAACAAATACAGAGATGACAGAGGAGGTAATACTAATGTGAATGCTAATGTTGATACTGATGAGGGTAGTTGTCATAAATATGTCAGAAGTTATTCACAAATTCATACAGTCGCAGTTTGAAAAGATCTGCTACCTCCACTGTTCCCGATGGTACCACTTCTCCATCTAGGTACGCACAGAGCCTTATATATAAGATAATATGATGATCTTTATATGGCTCTGGGTATGCATCTGCTAGCTCCCGGAAAACAGACAGAATTACATAAGGAATATATGCAGACGGACAATACACTCCATCCATATCAGTCTGTGTCTTTAACATGAGTTGAAGTTAGCAGTACTTTTGTGACCGTTACTTATTCAGAAAAATCTCCACACTGCTGACATGATTCCTCTGCCGGGTACCTACTGCACTATGAGGTTGGCGTAAAGTGGTATCGGTGTGGTTGTATCGGAGCCGATACTGATACTGGCATCGGTGCATCAGTAGTGTTAAGTCATGAGTTGTGGTAAAGATAGTCAGGAAACATCAAATTTTGTTAAACACTTCGATTGACTGTATGTTCCCTTGCGCATGATACCCATCATCAACACTAAAACACCTGCTGCCTTGGCACATTTTACCTCAATATTTGACAGTGAGGTTACAAAGTATTAAAAGACAAGGAAATCAATACATTCTGGTCGTGTTGAAGCTGCAAACATCCTCTACAGCTCTGAACAGATCATGGAGACAGTTACAATGACATCACCTCTGTGAGTTCTGGATGTGTCATCTTTCTATTTATGTATTTTTCACAGTCAAGTATTTCAACAGTTTTACCACAAACTGCAACTTCCTTGACTGGTAAAGTTATATTTAAAAATTTTTAAAAAATGCACTGATGAGCCATAACATCATGACTATTGTGACTGGTGACATCTGAATAAAGTTGAGTATGTTCTTACACTGGCACCGTTCAGTAGGTGGTGTACATTAGGCAACAAGTGACCATTTAATCTTTGATGCTGATGGTTTGGAAGCAGGCTCTGAGAGACTTGTCAAGGGCCAAATTATGACGTCGTAATGACTGAGTCAGATCTCCAGACTGCAGGTCATGTGGAATGTTCCCAGTGTATGGTGGTTAGTACCCTACTAAAACAGTTTTAATGATCAACAATTACGTTTTTCATTTGGGTTTTTTTTTTATATGATCAGTCCAACGGAATATCTGTGGGATGAGCTGGACAGACAACTCTGATTCATGAACGCCCGATGGATTTAAAGGATGTGCTGCTGATGTCTTGGTACCAGATACCACAGTACACCTTCAGAGATCCTGTGGAGTCCAGGTGTTTGGACGTTAGATTGGTGGTAATGATATTATGTTCCCACAGATGTGTGGTAGAGCTGAGGTGCCGCCATCCTTCCTTAGATCGCTTATGGTAGTTTCCAAGCAAGTCAGACCAGGAACATGACCTGCAGTCTGGATATGAACTGACCCAAGCATGTAAATATCTCTATTTGGCCCTTGTTAAAGCCTCTCAGATCCTTACCTTTGCCCATTTTGCTGCTTCAAATAAATTAAGTTAGGGTTTAAATGCTCACTCGCTGCATAATATACACCACACACTGGAGGGTGCCAATGTATGGAGATAATCATCATTATTACTTCATCTGTCAGTAGTTACATTATTATGGCGAACACGTGCATGTGTAAATGATGGCATAATTCAAAGACGATTAAAAAATAACTTGGCTTTTTACTATAATATAGATTTTTTTATAGAATAAGATCCCACGGGGCACAACCAAAGGGGCGGGACTTCTGCTCTCTATTGTGATTATGATTCAGTTATTGTGCAGCTCTAGAAATGACCTCAATTGCGGTATAGAATTCTGGTCATGTAGGGCACAGCATTACTGTGTGATCTTAAACTGTCTTAATTCCTGAACTGACAGTTTGTTTCTGACACACTGCCTCAAGTTGAGCTGGTAGCCAAACAAACACCTGCTGCGGAGACACAAAAAGTAAAGCTACAACAGATGCCCAAAATTCTGTTTTTAGGTTAGAGCCAAAACAGGCTGATATGACTCATCCTCATGTCCTCCACAGCAGGTCACATATGTGTAATGTGTTTAATCTAATAACTTGTAACAGGGTATTGACAAATCCCAAAAGCTGCAGCGACGTGTGTTGAACCTCATCCCTGCTTCAAAAGGTTTTACAGACACAAGGTCACTCCATTAATTACAACTCACAACACAAATTATTGCATCATGACCACTTCTCTGTAAGACAAATATCTTCTGCTGTGCCGACAATGAAAAAGTCTGTACGAAATACCTGAGATGTAACTATATGACTACCCAGAATGCTCTCAAACACTACAGAAAAACTGAGCTAAATGAGTCTATGCAATCAGAACATTCACAGTGAAGATCAATATACTGCTCAGCTCAAAAGATGCTAACCACACATGTCCTGCCCCACTTCCTCCTCGCTCCCTTCGCTGCTCATATGTTCATCCTACATCCATGTGCTAGTTGAACGACAGCATGTGAGCCCAGTGGTGCTAATGACCCTGCCATTCACAGCTGTGATCAGACTGATGGGGTAATTGGGCCTCCCTTTCTGTCCTATATTTGACTTTTTCAAAAGGCGGGGGACTCTAAGTAGGACAGGATAACCTTCCAGAGAAGCAGCAGTTAGCATGGGTGGCTGAACTGCCCGAAGACGACGAAGATGACAGAGAGGAGACGAGCAGAGACGATGAGGAGGAGGAGAAATGTGGGGGAGGAGGATGCTCTAACAGCACTGTCACGTTAAAATCTGACTGTTAAATATTTACTAATGGGCAATATGCTACAACCAGAAAAATGTATAATGTTGCTGCATTGTGTGTAACAAACAGTTCTTCAAAAAACTGTATTTAACTGTTACTATGATGCTATTAAATATGTCTTGATTGATTGTTAGGCAATATCAAAATCTATTTAATTAACTGTGGTTTTGCTTTCTGAAAATTGTGAAATTAAGATTATTCCTGTAGAGACCTATGACTTTGAATGAGTCACATATGGCTCACAGTTTTAGTAAAGAAAGAGTATTATCATCTGGTTCATGATCCCACAAAACAATCATTTTATCAATAAAGTTCATGTGTCTGTATTAAAATTACATCCAAAACACTGAAAAAAGAGATCTTTTCCCATATCGCATTGCTGTTCATAGCTTAATAAAATAAAATAAGATAAATTACATTAAAAATAAATAAATTATTGCCATTGCCATGTTATAAATCTGTAATGAATCAAATAGAGGGATGGGTTCACCAATTGCAAAATTCTTAGGTGATACTAACATTTAAAGTGCCATTTACACTCTGTGTCTTCTTTTTATTTGTTATTTATTCATACCTTAACATAGAAATCTTCATTACAAAAAAAAATAGAATATCAATCTTTCTGTATCACAGTCCTGTATATCACATTATCTTTGAATGAACATAGCATAGGAAAAAAACCTTTAATATATATATGGTGTGTGTGTGTGTGTGTGTGTGTGTGTGTGTGTGTGTGTGTGTGTGTGTGTGAGGAACTATAAAGCACTTTGGACACCATGAAGGTGCATAAAATGTGCTATACAATTCAGTCCATTAACCATTTACCATATATGTGGGTCACTGCCACCTGAGAAAAGGCTTCTTAAATCATCCTAAATCAAATACTAAAATAAATGGTAATAAATATTTGAAATAAATTATACTTTCGTCTCACAGTATAATCTATGTCCACATGTCAAAAATGTCAATGTGTTTCATGGTGATAGATTAGATTTTATTAATAATAAAAATGTGTAACTATTGCTCAGCCATCTGTGTATTAGTCTGGATTTATTGTGGCTTTTTCAGTTTGGAAAGTGTTTGTTAATTAAATTCATATGCCTGTCAGTTGGATTAATGTTGAAACATCACTTTTCACACAATGACACAGTTTTGTCTTAACTTCTCAAAACAGGATTTAGTTTCAGCCATTCCTTGTTTCGGTCTCCATGATTGTTTTTGTTTCAATCATTAATGTAGGAACAGCATGTTCAAAAATAATATTTTCTGAAGTAATATGAATAATTGCTTCCCACTAGGACATTGACAAAACACCATCTAAACACTGACCTGCTCTTGCTTGTCTCTGCCCCACCAATCAGCCTACTTTAAGTACAGCATGTTATTACTTTCAGTCCACATGCAGGATGACCAACACATCAGTCACATTGGACTCCTGGCTGAGCTGGGACGAGCCAAGAGAGCGCCTCACTCTGCCAACTTCCACTCATCTCACCTCAGGGGAGTCAGGCTGAGCTGCACAACAGGTGTCAAACCTGCAACTCCACTGCCAAGCCAAACATTCACAAAGGAAACTCACCCACAGACACAGACAGTTATAATGGGCCTGGAGCCTGAAATGTAATACAGTTACAGAATGCACCTCCCCTCAGACTGTTACTACACTCTTATGATGATCCACAGCTTCATAAAACCACTTTCATTACTGCTATCATGCATTTACAAGCGCAGATCGATATGCAGAAAAACTCCAAATGCATAGGAGTGCATCAGAGCATGTTATAGTACAGATTTGTTCATAAAGTACTGGAGGAGATACTCATCCTCCATCCTCCTGGTGCCTGAAATTCGAGCTTTTGAGCATCATCTTACCATCACACACCTCATCCACAAAACTACACTGACTTGTGCTCTTACAGTGTCACCTCAGTGGCTCTGAAGCATCCCATGACCCCAACTATGAGCATGGATCATGTTTCTGAATGTGATGAAACAGACACTTGTGCTGCTGCAGGTGCACCAAGATGGGAGAAGAAACTGGAATACAAGCCTTCCTGTGGATAAAGATGTGGATGTTAAATCTGGGCCTGTCTCTCTCTAACTAATCTCCCTCTATGTCTGTGTAAACACCACCATAGATCCATCAGACTCTTTATTGTGTATATGCACTGATTTGTTGCTATGTAGGCTAATCACTGAAGCTAACACTCAATGGGTAAGCTAACACAGGCTTTGCGGATTGAACAAAACCACAGCTAGCTACAACAAAAACTGAAATGGAATATTATTCAAAACTCTGTTACATCCTCAAAAGCCTCTTCACCAAGACCTGTCCTTGTTTTAACAACAGTATAATCTGTTTGGTAGCTAGTTGTAGACAGTTAGCATGTAGCTTGTCCTGAGGCTTTGCGGCCTGGTAGCTCCATCATCGCCATAACTCACACACTTTCAGTGGTTGTTTTCTGTGAGAGCCTGCCGTGATTTCACACATGTACCGGTTGTTAAATACTCACAATCCAAGTGTTTCTTTTTGGGGCCCATTACTTCGTGCGTGGTGGCCTTGCATACTGTTTTCGACACGGCGGATCCCGTTACACTGTGCTGGGCTGCGGTGATCCGGTCCGTAATGCTCTGCCCCGACATCTTCGCTCACTGGATGCAACAAAGACTTTAAAAATTCACGCTTCGGTATGTTCGTAGAGGTGATGTTAAAAAAATAAAATAAAATAAACCATCCACCTCCCCCGCAACCTTGTCGGACCCCCCCCTCTTTTCCCCACCTTGATGGAAATAAAAAAAAAAATCAGAACTAGGCTATGGCAGACGCGAACCGTTGGAGGGCGGAAAACGGAGACAACAACAACAACAACAACACATTAAAAAAGGTTCAGCTCAGTCTGTTCTGGTCTGGTTCGGTCAGATTTCAGGGATGCGGTGTCTGTAGGGTCCACTGGCTGCCGCTGACTCATCCGACCCGGCTGTCTGCCTCGCTCTCATCCCGGATCCCTGCCTCTTCCTCCTGCCTGCTGCCTCCGCCGCTCCGCCAGTCGTCGCAGCCGCCGCCGCCGCTTCTGCCGCTACCGTCGCCGCCGCTCCACCTCCTCCTCCTCCTCCTCCTCCTCTTCTACTCACCTCCTCCTCCTCCTCCTGCTCCGTCGCCGCTCGGCTTTAAAGCGCAATGAAAGAAAAGCCCACAGCGGGGAAATGGCGGGTCTGTTCTCACCGCTCTCTGCTTGCGTGGGGATGGATCTGCGCACTGCCGCCCCGCAGACCCGGGATCGGACGCGGCAGCGCCCAGTGCCCATGAGAGGCTCTGAGGCACAGAGGTGACAGAACTGACCGCAGTCCACCTGGAGGAAAAAAGTCAGTGACAGGGGATGCAGAGGCCTGGTGAGAGGATGGATGGATGGATGGATGGATGGATGGATGGATGGATTGGAAAAAAAATTCTAAATCTTAGCAAGTGTATTTTCCTAACTTGTCAAAATGTCTCATCACTCTTAAAATAAGACATAATAACCAAAAGAGTAACTTTTCAGTGAGATACAAGAACTTTTTTCCTTCTTAATTATCTTGACTACAAATGAAAAAAATACACTTACTAAAATTTGGATTTTTGCAGGATGGATGGATGGATGGATGGATGGATGGACTGGGGAAAAAAATCAAATCTTAGCAAGTGTATTTTTCTAATTCCCAGTCAAAATGTCTCATCACACTTAAAATAAGGCATAATCACCAAAAGAGTAACTTTTCAGTGAAATATAAGAATTTTTTTTATTATTATTCTTAATTATCTTGACTACAAACAAAAAAAATACACTTACTAAGATTTGGACTTTTGCAGGATGGGTGGATGGATACATGCACTTGAAAAAATCTAAATCTTACCGAGTGTATTTTTCTCATTTCTAATCAAAATATCTTATAACACAAAAAAATAAGACATAATCACCTAAAGAGTAAATTTTCAGTGAAATATAAGAACTTTTTTTAAAGTTATTATTATCTTGACTACAAATGAGAAAAATACACTTGCTAAGGTTTGGATTTTTGCAGGATGGATGGATGGATGGATGGATGGATGGATGGATGGATGGATGGATGGATGGACAGGGTTAATACAGGGAAGGAG
>JAPTYQ010000006.1:26445470-26465086 GCA_029814465.1 Ostorhinchus cyanosoma | reverse complement strand
GTGTGTGTGTGTGTGTGTGTGTGTGTGTGTGTGTGTGTGTGTGTGTGTGTGTGTGTGTGTGTGTGTGTGCGTATGGGTAAACATTACCATATTTCCAATAGATATTACTACAGAGATACATATTCTATGGAGAATGAGGGTTTGGTTTGCCCTTTTTCTCACTCCCTTCATTTTTCTCTCCTTTTTTTCTCTTTTCCTTTTTTTTGTTGTAGAGGACTGTTTTAAAATGTTTCATTTTTAACATGCTACATTTTTAAAGTCCATAAACTTTCTTCTGTTAATTTGACAAACTGAATAAATTGCTACATTAATAACCAAGGGATTTAGTTTTTCTCAACATGGATCATTATGACCTTGAAACAGCATTTATTTATTTATGGGGGGGGTTGTTGTTTTTTTTTTTAGGAAAAGAAAGAAAAAAAAAAAGAAGGCAGGACTTTTATTTAAGCGTTTTATCTCTCAATTCTCTCAGGAAATCCAATGATGCTGCATATTTTAGTTTAGATTTTTTTTTTTTTTCTGGCAAGTTTTCTGCAAAGAAACAAATATTGAAAGATTTAGAGACTTTTCTGGCTACAGCTGTGCTACAGAAATATTATCCATAAAAATATGGCTAAGAAAAGGTTATTGAACAGTATTTTACAGTTTGGTTTCTTTTGGCTTCTCATTGCATTCTCTTCATATCTAACTATTCTCAAGTGATTTATCACCATTTATTATAATATTATCCTCTGTATTTTGCATTGTTTTCAGTGAAAATCAAGCAGTTTTTCATATTTAATTTTCTGATCACGTAGACGTTCATAAAAGCTCAGATTAAAGTTGAGGGTTACTTCAGTCACGGAGAAAAAAAATTAGACCATCAAAAGTCATCAAAAACAATGGTTATGCGATCCAGTACTAACTCCTGTGTGGATCATGTGACTAAAACAGACAGAAAAGAAAACATGGAATGAATAAAAGCACTGTTTTTGTCAGTACAATGCTACAGATATTGATGTAAGAAGAAGTGATTTTGGTTATTATCAAGAAAAACATGGAAAATAGATAAATATCAGCTCTGAGATTAAACTCTTATGAGCAATTGTTGTCATTATTATATTTGTCCAAACAAATGTACCTTTAGTTGTACTGAGCGTTAAAATGAACAATGAAATTGAGGAAAACAAGGGGTGGTCTAATATTTTTTTCCACAACTGTATATCAGAAACAGAAAAAAATGAAGAAAAAGTGACTTTTTTAGTAAAATATATCATTAACTGATAATAAATCAAGTGTTTCCATCCAATGTCATTGATTAAACTCCACGGTTTTACTGAATCACTGTTGTGGGAGATGACGGTGTAAGCCTCTGAACGTCCAAATGGGTCATATCTGATGTGCATGAAAAGATGACAAACTGTATTTTACACCAATTATTTAATATTTCAACATATTTATAGATTTAGCGTCTCAGAAGCTATTAAACATTTTAGATCAGTAGATGATTTTGCTCACCTGTGGCTTTTTGGGTTCAAGTAGAGCTGTTGAAGTGCAAATATTTAACTCCTATTTTTCTACTCTTTCAACCCCTTTGCGTTCATATTGTTTTTATTTTCTGTTATCCTGGCGTACTTACAGTAGTGGGTTTTCAGCAGAAGGCAGGTAGAATGATAGTGGGGTAATAAACCAGCAGTGCTCTGGGTTTAATAGACCAGACTTGAAAACCACCAGCTGGCCTTGTTTCCACTCTCTCACACCTTTTCAACCTCTTTCCTCCACCAGGGGAACGGGATATCAATGTGTACTGCGGGGTTCAGACCATCACGCTGAAGATCAACTTCTGTCCTGTGCTGTACTCCGGCTACACGGACGCTGACTTGGCGTTGAACGGTCACCACGGTGACCCACAGTGTCGTGGTTTCATCAACAACAACACGTTCCCCACTGCGCTCCTGTTCAGCATCAGCCTCAGCACTCTGGAGGCCTGTGGTAACAGCCTGGTGGTAAAGAATACACAAACACAGAGTTGATATAATCGATACGCGGCTTCATCATCATGTTTATTGACTCGGAGAGGGGGAGCACATGACATGCTGAGATGTTTATCTGTGCAGGTCTCCACCGCCTATGGGGCCAATGCCTATGGAAACATGTCCGTGGTGCAAATTGGGAATGTCTCAGGCTACATCGATACCCCTGACCCCCCGACAATAATCAGCTACTTACCTGGTTTGCTGTATAAATTCAGCTGCAGCTACCCATTGGAGTATCTTGTCAATAATTCACAACTGGCATCGTAAGTCCCCGCGTCCCTTTATTATCTCCGAGAGAACTTGACCTTTCAGAAAATGCACGTATTGTATTTTACTCCTTTGTGAAGATTTGGTTAATTCGTTTAAAAAATTATGTTCAGAATGTTGTTCAAGCACCTAGACTTAAAAGCCTGAGTAAGTTCCAGGTTTTATATAGAAGAGCTTTTATTTTGTATGCAGATTTTAATTACTTGGATGCATTTTCATATATATTGCGTTTCAGTCAGCTGAAAAATTAAACTTTAAGGTTAGAGAACACAGTAAACATGTTGTGGATTTATCGTTCTTCAACACCCACATACTGTAACATAAATAAACAGCAGTAACACAATGTGAAGCATCTTTTCACAGCTCCTCTGCCGCAGTGTCTATCAAGGACAGCAACGGTACATTTGTGAGCACACTGAGTATGATCTTGTACAATGTGAGTACACTTTTATGTGTCGCTTCGTAAACTTTGAATGATAATCTTCGATTGTATTTTTATTTTATGCATCAGAACAGAGTTTGTAATGTGTTGGTGAATCTTTTAACCGTTTAGAATCAATCAATCTGTGTCAAGGAAAGATTTGACATCCATTTGTTGTCGTTTTCAGCCATATTTTTTGGTCTTTTCTGCACAGGATTCAACATACAGCCAACCTCTTTCTATCCCAATGGCTGGTCTCGCTTTGAAAACCAGGGTGTTTGCAGCTGTGAAAGCCACAAATTTAGATAAACGGTACTAATATAATTTTTTTTTTTAACAAACTACCATATGCACATTTTGCTACCGTTGTAAAACAGATATCTTTGCTTTCGCAGAACTCGTACAAACTAGAAGTAATATTTTCAATTACTCACAGCACTATTTAATTGACACAGCATCTCTCCCACTCTCATTTTTCCAGATTTAGTCCTTTGCTCTGAGGTTCGCATTCATTATGCCATTATGTTATTATAGTGAGGGCGCCAGGCCACAGCAGAAAAAGGCAGATCTGTGCTTTCCCATGTGTAGTTAGATCTCTATCCTTCATCCCATCTCATAATGTTGTCTCTTTGCAGGTGGAACATCTTGATGGACTACTGTTACACAACCCCCTCAGGGAATCCTAATGATGAACTCCGCTATGACCTTTTCTTTGGGTAATCTTGCTTTATCCCCCTCAAGATGTGGACTTGATAAGCCACAAAAGAGACCCATTACCTATTCAGACTCTCCTCTGTGAAATTTTTGTCACATCTAGTACTTTAACATACCTTGAAACATGATTTTCACTGTGTACGTGCACATGCTGTACGTGTGTGATGCTATTTTTCCACAGCTGCTACAAAGACCCACAGACAACGGTTTTCGAGAACGGGAAGAGTCAGCTGGGCCGATTTTCCTTTGAGGTTTTCCGTTTTGTCAAACACAGACACCAGAAGATGTCCACTGTGTTTCTGCACTGCGTCACCAAGCTGTGCAGAGCGGATGACTGCATCATGCTCATTCCAGTAAGTAGAACAGTTCTTAAAACCAGCGTGTGACTCTCCTCTGTATTCCCTAACCTCAGTGAGGAATAAAATCTGACAATGTCTTGGTAGATCTGTGGGAGACGACGCAGGAGGGATGGAGAGGAGAGCCTAGATTTTCCACCAGCTACTTCTGGGAATGCTATCATCACAGCAGGACCGATCATCACCAGAAGTGGTATGAAGAGGAAAGCATCAAAACATGAAAAGCACAGTCATATACAGTTATTATGTAAAGCGTAAAAAAAAAAAATCTTTGAATATACTTTTCAGATGAAACTCCTGTCAACAACTCCCAACTTGGTAAGCTCACAAAAGAAACATTCCAAAATATACTGAATTATGAAACTGACTTGGCCTCGTGTTTGGATAGTTAGACAGTTAGGAGATACCCATGGAAATAGATGACTCATGGCAGCCACTGAAAGGTTAACCATCTGTTTTTAAGGGAAATCAGTGCAAACTCAGGTCATGTGTAATACCATGTAAAAGAACGTGTGTGTTTTATGTTTCTGCTTTTGTTTACGCTTTGGTTCTCAGCATCTGCTGACGCCCTGCAGGCGGTGAACCCGGTGACCAGTGCTTTAATCTCAGGCGTGGTCATCCTGGGCGGGGTCAGCGTGGGCTTTTTCCTACTATCGCTCCACCTTCTGCAGAAGTCCCGCCTCCCTGCTGTTGTATCCTCAGGTGTTTGGAACCCCAGCTTTAAATAAACTTACATGTGTGTGGAACAATTATCTTTGTATCGACATCATGTGCAGAATGTTAACACACTGACACCACACATGTGCGTTTGCGTACACACGTTATTAAATGTTTATTCTGTATTATTCAGTGTATTTATTGCCTTCATTACCTCATTGTTCTTAGCTATTTACAACTATTGTTTGGTAATTTAATTGTTTACAGAACGACATACTTAACCTATATACTTAATATTTCAGCTTTGACATCAAGTTGTATTATTGGTTTTGTTTGTAAAAAAACAAAAAAAAACAAAATGTGTGTAAAACAAAAATATGGGTCGTTGTCATCAAAGATGTGCATACTGATTTTTTACTGTTTTTGTTTCTCTTTTTCATTTTATTCAGCTTTATATAAGCATTTTATACATTTTTAACAAACAGTTTGATATAAAATGTGTATTGCACTGCTGCATGTTTGAGTTTGTAAATGTGTTTTGGGATAAAGACCATGTGCCAGATCATTTATGGTCTGACAGAATTGTTAAAAGTTGTGCATTCCTAAAATAAATCATTTAATAATGAAAGACTCATTAAGTATGGATTTAACTAAATGTCCTCTAACTTATTTTCTAAAGAGGTTTGTAGATAAGAAGAGCACATGATTGCTGTAAGTTTTTCAAGTAACTATAACTTTACTTATTTGATATTCTCAAATGCTGTTTGTCAAATGTTGTAAAGAATGGGTCAAATATGTAGATCAGAAAATGATTTAATGAATACAATTCAATACACACAGGTATCTCCTGCAAAACGTGAAAACAACTGGATAAGTTTTCAAAAAAATATGTCAAGACACAAGCTTTTTTTTTGATGACTAACATATTTTATGACCAAAAGTAATAAATGTTCATGGTTATGTAGTACTTTAGATGTATTTTATGTCATTGTCTTATGATTCATTTGAGTGCACTTTACTTACTCTGCTTTAATTTTATCATATGTCATCTCTGAAAGTTCTCCAAATGTCAAGGTGTTGTGGGTGTCCAATCTCCAAGAAAATGAGCAAAATACCAGAGCTCATTTGACAACTGCCAGTATTAATCTTTCAGTTTTTGCTATATTGATTTTCTTCTTTCATTGACCTATATAAATGTCTGTTGGCAGCAGCTGCATTTCACGTGTGTGACTTAACGGCTGTTTACGTGACCCGCACAGCTTTGCTGCATTCACTGCTCTTTATCGCTCTAATCCCTTATTTCAACAGCTATTTGGTGGATTCAGGGTCTGCTATGACCACTGATAACTGGAATGAAAGGTATAAATGCTATCACCCTCCTCTCAGTGATAATTGATTAAACTCTCTGCACAAAATGGAAATGAGACTGGGATTTGACTTGAATATTGAGTTTGTGCCCAAACCTTTAGTAAACTTCTTTTTCTAAAGACCAGAAAAAAATATTAGGGTGTGCGTGGATATATTTGGGTCGAAAACATATAAAGTCTTAACATGTTCAAGTGCACACGTCATGTCATTAATAATAACGTGCCCTGTATTTGACAGTACGGTTTCGTGCATTTGACAAAAGATTGACGGATACGCCTATCCTCATCCTTGACCCTAATTAGAGCTTTCCCTTCCCAGGTGGCTCACCTGACAAGATCAGGTTTCCAGCTGTCCTTCAGTCATGTTGTCAAAGTTAAAACCCAACTGAACCCAGTATTTACTTCATGCTTGGTGTATGTGGGAGTTTTTGCACTGACTCATAAGCACAGACAATATACAGGAGGTCATTAATTCTGTGCTATGTCCACACATCGGAGCAAAAAAATACACATGACATTCAAAAAACGTGTCACACAAGCCATCTGCTTATTTATGATAATAACTTGACACTTAATTACTTGATAAAAACACATCATATAAAAGATCCTTTGTGCTAATTTGTAAAATTAAGGGTCGTCCAGGTCACATTAAACCACTAAACACCTAAGAAAACAACAAGCCCTCCTTTCTCTATTGTGTGTCAGGTCCCAGTTGAATAGGAACCATACATTCCTTACTTTATTAGGTTTCATATTGGAAGGCAAAGGGACTGTATTTCACAACAAGTCACAAAGCCTTATGGACATTGTTTAAGCATATAACTTTGAAGGTGACTGTGTTGGGTTTCATCTTTTGCCTGCAGGAGAGGGCCACAGTACCTCAGCCACAAAAAGTGAATTGTTCAGCCAAACTGAAGCAGCCCCACCAAAGCGACACTGACCCTGTTTTCATCCAATCCCACAACAGTGATGTGACCATTCAGCGCTCGTGTTCACCATATATAAAACAGCCCTGTGCTCTCTTGACCTAAACCAGCAAAGAGACAGAGGAGGTAAGGTCATAGCTCATCCCTCAAACTTAATTGACTGCAGTGGATTATGCATCTTAATTGGGACCTTTTTGATTGAATTACTTCACTGGACCTACAGATGTTTCTTCTGCATTGTTCAGGATTTGCAGGATTTTTTTTGTAACTGACAACTGTTTGTTTGATCCAGCTTTTTCACAGAGGGCTGAGTGGTGTGATGGCTTTATTCGGCTTCCTCATCCTGACCTCCTTGTGTATTGTGGGCCGAGAGGCCCTCACCATAGATGACTGCAGAGCGTATGCCAGACGACCAGGTAACATGAGCAACATCTGCACCACACAATTTAGTTTATGCAAAAAGGGTTGCATTAATTTTATTTCATATTATGAAATCTATTTTGATCTTAATCAAAAATGTAATCACTTCATATTAACTTAATTGGTTTATATGTTGAGGAAGGTGCAAATTGAATAAATGTTGAAAGTGACATGATTTGAATAATTACAAACACATTATATTAATTACTGTTGAGGAGTTTGTGTGAAACTATATTTTTAAAATAAAACAAATAGACACGTGCTTCATGTAATAAAAAATATCTCGGTCTAAATAATAATATTCAAATAATCATTGACTTAATTATTTGTCAAAACAACCTTATCCATCTTATCCTATTTATCTTTGATGAAATGCTTCTGTCTCCCATAGAATACACTGATATTGCAGTGGTGTGTGGGACATCTGCCATTGAGCTGCGTATTCAGGTCTGTCCTGTTGTCTACACTGGATACAATGAAAGCCTCCTGATCCTGAACCGTGTCCGGTACAATGACGACTGTCGGGGGACGCTGGACACCTCGGTGGCACCACCTGTGGTGAGGTTCCGTTTCCCAATCAGAGAAGGAAACGCCTGTGGGAGTAACTTCATGGTGAGTAACACATGGTACAAAACAGAAAGTTAAAACACTTTTAGAAAACTGAAAGGTAACCTGTGCTCCAAGAGAGGATGAAAAAGAGTGTGATTACTGGATAGAAATAATATAAATTCAGACATGAAGAGAGTCAGTCTGCCTTTGCTCAAACAGACACAAACAATCACACCAGCTTCAGTTCTGAAAAAGTTAAGAGTTGTTATACTTTCACTCTGTGGTTTCATCACTGCTCCTTTCTGTGGGAGACACAAACCAACATTTATGTTTTACTATTTTTTAAATAATCATGTTTCCATTAAATAATTCCTCAGACCACAAGTGCAGCAGGGACGGGAATATTCGCAGACTTCTCCAACATCCAGACCGTCAACGTCAGTGGAGTGGTTCGATCGTTTGACCCAACTATTGGGACGATCACCTACAACGCAGAACTCAAGTATTTCTATTCCTGTGCGTACCCGCTGGAGTACCTCATCAACAACACCCAAGTGGATGTGTAAGTGTGTCCTGAATTTTACTCTACTAACACAAATTCTTGACCCAGGATAGACAAAGGTTCATTTGAGTAACGTTTCATTTATGTGTCACATATGATCCTATTTCTTTCTTACAGCTCATCCTCTTCTATTGCTTTGAAGGACAACAATGGGAGCTTCATCAGTACCCTGAGTATAAAACTGTACAAGGTGCCACCTTACACCTCTGTGACATACATACATGCATGCGTACCCCAATTTCCGCTAGGATGACATAAAGTGGAACTCTAGAAGATTGATGTTACATAAGAACCTCCACAATATTTAATCATAATTGTCGTGTCTTCTTTTGTTAGGATGAAAATTACACCGAGCCGCTGATCATGCCACCCCTGGGAATCGAACTGAGAACAACAGTCTATGTGCAAGTGCTCGCCTCCAATCTGACAAGGCAGTAAGAACCTTTACCGATACATCACTGCAGCATATCTGTTTTGTTTTTTTTTATTTTGACATACTTTGACATTTTTAACATGCACACAACGCATGAAAAGCTGAGTGTATGGCCAGCTCATAAAGACCGATTCCATCTATCCTAGACTCCTACCACATGTATCTTGATAGATTGTAAATTTGAGGATTCCACCTGTGACCTGGAGTCTCTGACTCGGTGCTGGGGACCTCATTCTCTCTTCACAGGTACTTTGTTCTTCTGGATCGATGCTATGCCTCAGTGTCCCCGCAGCCCTCCAACTCCACCTTCTTTAATCTGTTTGTCTCGTAAGTAAAAAGAAAAAAAAAAAAACACACCTCAAACATAGCAGGGAAAAAGTCTTTTGTAAAGTAACCCACTTGTGACTTTCCTCTAGTCTATCGAAGTTTAATGAGACCTGCAGCCTGGTTTTAAATGTAAAACTTTAAACCCGTCTGCAGGTTTTCCTCGTCCCAGCTATGCCTAAATTCAAAGGGAGCCCTAGACTAGGGTTAGCCTCCCTGCTTTTCTATCATTAATACACTGCCTGTATGTATCCGTGTGATGTGCAAATGGGGCACTTGTGAGGTTCGCCTTTTATTGAAAGGTGCTCCATAGATCCGATGACCACCATGTTGGAGAATGGGGATAGCCAAAGGGCTCGTTTCAGCTTCCGGGCGTTCCGCTTCATTGAGCAGCAGAATCAGACCATCTCCACCTACTATCTGCACTGCATCACCAGGCTCTGTGAGCAAAGCACCTGCAACTCCTTCAAGGTAAGACTGCACCACATGCATTTCAAACAGACATCTCCCATTCTGGTCCGATCCTCAGCTCATGTCTTTCCATCTCGTTCTATCCTCAGCAATGCAACAACAGGAGGAAGAGAAATGCTGAAACTCTGATTGTCCCGGACAAAATCACTGCGGAGTCTGTGCTCACAGTACCTATAGTAACCCAAGCAGAGAACAGTACGTCCTTCATGTGTCTTTTACTGCCAATTGTAGTTCAAGTGTCAAAAGAAAGATCTGCACACAGTTCAGAGTAGATTTTTGAAGCACTTAAAAGGTCTTTTAAAGGAAGCCGGACAGAGAAGAGCATACACAATAAAACAGGCCCAAACATTAGTTGAAATATTTATTTGTTTACAGGATTATGTCATGTTTACTCATCAAATCAGAAAAGAGCTGAAATATGGGAAAATATCCTTCATTTTAAAAGATATATTCATGTGATGTAATGCATTAATCAGTACTTATCATAGACAATATCACATGAATCCAAAAAAAAAAAAGAAAAATGTGTGCAGATTTTCTATTAGTGTAAATAACAACTTGATGTGTTTTTGGCATCATGTCATAAAAGAATATTATCACACACTCTCTCTCTCTCTCTCTCTCTCTCTCTCTCTCTCTCTCTCTCTCTCTCTCTCATATAGAAGTTGAATCCAAAGAAGAGGGTAAGTATGCCTTTATTAATTCCATTGGCATCAGAACAGGCATTCATTCAAATTTTTACTCATTAGATTCCTCAAAATGAAAATGCAGCAAGTTGTCACTGTGTTGTCTTCTGGAATAATACATCCAATTTTGGTGTCACTCTCCTTTGTGCACAGCGCTGTCTGGTGCCCAGTCTGATGGCAAGGGCGCGTCTGTTGGCCTGGGAATTGCTGTGGCTGTCCTCATTGTCATAGGGGTGACAGCCATTTTGACGGCTGCATCTTTTTATCGAAAACTGAAGCGGCTAAGCTAGCATCAGCCCATAATGTTGATGAGTAGGGGTCAGCTCAGGTTAAATGACATGATGTGTTTGAGAGGGTGACATTCACATTCACTGGTGGAGGTACATAATGTATGTAGAGCTCTGCTATACTAAATCAAACTATTGATCAAAACCCTTAATGTTTTCAATCCTTCAAAGTCTATTACAAGTTATTAAAGGTGAAGTGAAGGTAATCTACCTATTATGCTGCAAAGAAAGTAAAAGAGAAAGCAAGCGAAAAGAAAGTTTTATATATTTACGGCTGGGAAATGAGCAAAAATATGTGTCAATAAATTTTAATTAGTGTATTTTTGTCTCATATGTCAGTGTGTAAATGCCCTTTGATTAAAGCACTCAGACTCCCTGTTTATGAAACATACACTCAATAAAGAAAATCTGCATCTGAGTAATAATCATGAACAAGAACAGCACAGACTGTGGACTGCACATCCTGTAATAGTCTTTATAAACGTACATGCATACATTATTTTGTGTAAACTTGAGTTGACTCAGTTGGATTATGCTGCTGTAATTATAATTGTTGCATGTTATGTGTAGAAAAGCATGTGTAATTAATTAAATAATAGCTACAAACTGGTTCATCATTACTTTGCATTCTGTCGGTCACACAGACTACAGGGATGAGCAACCAAAAGTCTCATAAAATGCAAAGATACCACAAGAATGAGCGGGTATATTTAGTTATTTATGTGCAGATTGCTTGATTGAATGATGTATTCAAGACTGCATCACATCAGGGGAATTTACATAGTTTTAAATGCTGTAATATTGTATGTAACGCTCCGGCAACTGTTCTGAGAAAGTTTGTATATTTCCAGAAAGTGGATGATTACTGCTGTGTACATTTGTGCCAATTTTTTCATGTCATGCATGCATAATGACTATTAAAGCTTGCAAGATATGAAACAAGATGGAATGTTTTCTAACAGCAGTCACTCACCTGCAGTCTACAATATA
Source organism: Ostorhinchus cyanosoma (assembly GCA_029814465.1). Lineage (NCBI taxonomy): Eukaryota > Metazoa > Chordata > Actinopteri > Kurtiformes > Apogonidae > Ostorhinchus > Ostorhinchus cyanosoma. Next base: position 26,453,641 of record JAPTYQ010000006.1, on the reverse strand, counting down.
CAGTGCATTCTGTGAACAATTGTTAGGCCTTGACCACATGAAACAGCTCTTGAAATACAAGAAGGGTCTGGTTATCCTCGGTTCAGTTTATAATTTTAGGGGAAATGAAAAGGATTAATTTATCACACTGGGTATAACTGGCACACATTGTTGTTTTAGAGCTGGAGAAATGTAAATTGCACAAAAAGTGGAGCTGTTTAATATGAATATCAGTGTTTCACATTCATACTTCAGGAGTTTCCTCCAGTTTGAGGTTTGATGTGCTTTGTTTTGGAGGCACATAAAAGAAAGTTTGTGCTGAGGTTTGATGAGTGATGTTTTTCTAATGATCCTCCACTAGAGGGTGTCTAATCACCATTTTTAATGGCAATTTACAGTGAGTTTTACTCTGTCCTCACTGCTATTACTTTATACATTTTGTAACAACAGAACTTCATACATAAAACATGCTTCCTGGGGAATAAATACATATTTTACAGCACGGTGTCAAACAATCTAGATTAGATTTGTGTTATTCTTCTTACCTCCTGAATGAAGACCACAGTCTTCAGAAGGTATGTATCCAGCTCATTGATGGGATGGCACCTTCAGACTTCATCTATAATACGTGGTCATCTGAAGGTAAGATCAATAGAGTGACCCAGCGAGTTGTCCTGTACACCGGGAAAAGAACAAGCAAGCAATCAGCTGCTTTGACAAATGATCTAATTACCAGTTCCTGTATTGTTAAGTAGGCCACGACAAACTCCATGACGAGACGACCCAGTTTGAAACAGGAGGGGATAAATCAGCTGAGCTGCAAGGTAGTGCTCCATTAGTAACTGTATGTTGGGTATAAATCTGCCTTTTATGAGTTCTCTGTAATTTAATTAAACCAACAGGGATAAACGCATGCTCTGTCGGTCTCTAATGGTGTGGACATTAACCTTTGCATCCAGCTGCTTTACCCTCTAAAATGTTAATAGCCCTGGGAGAACTGGAGCGAAGAGCAGATTTGTATTGCTCTATTGCTGCTTATGTTGCTCCTCTGACAGTATATGTTTTATTGTACCTTATCATATTTAAAGTCAACTCAAATCACGATACATCTATTCAGGCACCATTTCCATTACTATAACATTAAAAATATATATATATCTTTCATTGATAATAGAAAAGATATACGTAATCTGCGTCAACAACATCACCATCTGGATTTTCTTTTAAAATGATTATTATTGGCCTAAATGTTTTTGGCCTCTTTTTTTTTTCCTCAGTGGAAAGAATAATTGCCTGTCATTTCCATTCTAATTAATATGCATATGAATCTGTCTGTAGGCTATACATTAGGTTTAGTCCGCATAATATTCAGGAGATATTGATGGAGCAGCTTTAATTTGGGGCAGGAGTGTGAACAGGAAAATACTTGTGATGACTTTAAATAAACAGTGTCATAGTCAATGCTAATGGATGATGTGATGTGCTAATGCAGGCGGGAAAAAAAAAAGAAGAGGGAAAGAAATGGGGAGCTACATGGAAGGTAATTGAGAAAAACTTTACAAAGGTGGGACTGTGCTGGACTGCTGAGCAGGTGAAGTCACGCTGGAAGGTCCAGCTGTTCCATTAACCTTTTGTAATGAGACAGTGAAGCTGGGAAACAGTGGACAAAGTGTAATGTCATGTTCATGTCATTTTAAAGGAAGCAGCAGGTTTTTCTCTGCGTCCTGCAGGTGTTTTAGGAATAGCTTAACATTTTCCGGAGAAAGCTAACAGAGGGTAAAATATAACCTTCACTCATGTTCAGAAAAAGTCTAAACAGCAAAAGCTTTTTATTTTTCTTTATTAGAACCCCCATTAGCACCACTGTAAGGATTCCTGCACATACACAAATTGACACAACCGACAACACACCCCATCTTATCAAATTAACACTCGAGTTCACGCAGAAGAGAAACAAAATCATCATTGTTAAAGTGAACACAATCTGACTAATCAAGCACTGTTCCATAAAACACAGCAGCAAATGTATTAAAACAAATGACTTTACAATTATAATAATTCTCTGATAGACAAACTTACATTTCGTAACTTTCCAGCCTGCACTCCCACACAGCTGATTCCAAGAAATAGGTTATTGAAATATATTTCACTGCCAAGAGCAATTTCTAATTACCCTGAGATTAAGACACTTTCACATCTGCAAAATCCACGCTTCTAGATACCATTTTGACTAACTGATCATCATTTTGTTGAATAATATGCAGAGGCTCAGTAATGGCCTTGTAAATAACTCTTTTGTCTATGTATTTGATTGGCTTTTTTGGTGAATACAAGTATGAATCATCTTTCTGTTACTCATCATGTTTGAATACTGTGAGGAGCAAAGTGACAAAAATATATTACATATCATTATATGACATCTTTGGGGATTTTGTACCACGTATATTACTGATAGGATCCTCAGTCATCACAAATGGACACGACAGCGTGAAGCACAGAACGCTGCTTTGTGTTGAGGTACTGCACTTGTAATTTTTACATTAAATTAAATCATGGGACAGTAAATCAAGCTGTGGCACAACAGATGCATTCAGAATTTGTCTGGTTACATCTGGACGCAGGACGTTTAAAGCTCTAATCAGAGGATTTCAAAGTCATTTTAATTTAGGAGCCACATACTGTCCAGTCCAATCTGACCTCGAATGGGCCAGTAAAACAGTAAACTACATTTTTTCTCTTTGTTTTAGTGCGAAAAAAGTATAATTATAGAATGAAAATGATATCCTTTCACAAAACAACCTGAAATTTCCTCAGAAAAATAAGTTAAATTTTCACTATATTATACCTCAGCTTCTCAGTTACAGCCTGCATGTGCTTCACAACTTCAAAACTGATTATTAACAGGCACCTGGAACTGGAAAAATACAGCTTTTAACTTTAGTTGCGAAGACTCAGTGATACTTTTACTTGTCAGTGTCTTCAGGGTATTTGTTTTATTTTGCAAATTCATCCCACGGACCGGATTGAACCCTTCGGAGGGCCGGTTTTGGCCTGCGGACCATATGTTTGACACTCCTGTTCTAGACACATGATTCAAGCTGCAGTGTTTGATGTTGTTTTTTTTGTATTTTTTAAGTATTAGTGGTCCATACAGTCCATACATTTACTTTTAAGCCTCTGAAAATGGAGAGACTTTTGATAAGAATGAATGTTCTGAACGGTTAATGTAATATTTATGTTAAAGTTGTAGAAGAATTAAAGTTTAAGTGAAAGTCCCTACTTGGGTGTTTCATTTTGGTGGTGTACACTGGCAAAATAATTCAAATTGTGTCCAAATATGTATTGACCTAATTGTATTTACCTTCCAGTATTAAAATGCATGTCTAAGACTGTGGTCCATTTCTGTCTCTACCTCAGTAAATCTATCTCATGATGCAGATTTTACCTAATTACAGGTGTTTTCACTGCAAAAATCAAAATCTTACCAAGTGTGTTTTTCTTTATTTCTAGTCAAAATATCTCATCACACTTAAAATAAGACATAATCACCAAAAGAGTAACTTTTCAGTGAGATATGAGAACTTATCTTTATTTCAAGAAATCTTACCAAGGTCATTTTTACTTGTTCCATTGGCAGATTTTTTTTTTGCTTAATTCAAGATTGCAGTGTTAAATATGTAAAAAGTTAATAATATGACTTACCCCACACTTGTCGGCTCAATGTGAAGTTTGGGAAAATTTACTTTTCCACAGTTGCACAAAACACTAAAGTGTCTGATCAAGCAAAAGTGGACATCAACATGAAAAAGTTAACTTGCATCATTTATCAAGTGGACTTATTTTTTAACCAAAGATCTCTAATTTATGGAACTTTTATCATTTATAAAATATTACTTGCACAGCAGAGGAGAAGTTCTGAACCTTCTGCTTAGACTGTATTAAATTAACAAAAAAAAAAAACATGCAAAAGACTGTCTATTACTTTAAGACCGCCACGAGTTGTAAATAACACTGTGTTAAATACATTAAATAAATCATGTGACTTGTTTTAGAAAATAAGTCAACATTTTGGCTGATGCATACAATGGTAAAGAGTCGTCCACGTGTTACTATGGCAACCTGTCCACGTGTTACCTCACTGTCATGTCAATAAAACTGAGACATTTCAATATTTTACAGCAGAATTTATCTCAGCATAGTTGAACATAACTTCTAAAAGGTTTCGTCCTACTTGATATCAATGAATGTCAAGAACGGCATGTTTTGAATGTTTGCATAAAGCTTCAAATCTACATCTTAACGAGCAGCAATTTGACATTTTTCACCTAAAAGTTTTATCTTCCCAAACTTTGTTACACATAATGTTAAAGTGCTTATAAATACCTACTCAAATATACATAATACATGCATATAAGTTACTCTGCGACCGTTGAACACGAAATGTGTCCACGTGTTACCACTTGATGGGACTCTCCAGAATATTTATTGTACATTTAAGATGTGATTTGGACTGAGAGAGGAGAGCTGGATAAAGGAGTTGTATATTTCCAAATTCTGGCCTTTTAGCTCCTGCAGTTTTTAGTGATTATCATGTTAATAACTCTATCGAAAATGACTCACAAAGCAAACAGACACAGAGCATTACACGTTGTGATTTTTAGTCGCTAACTTTTAGTGTGAAGACAGCAAAGACGGAAATATTCGTTACTCATTATAAAGTATATAAACTAAATCATCGACATTTCTTACAGTTAATAAAACAAGCGAGCGGTAATGATGCAGTTGTCATGGCGATAATGGCAAGACTTCCAAAGCTAAATGGAACAACACCTTAAATTGCTCACACTCTTAAAAAACTAATCAAACCAGACCTGTTACAGTGCCAGTACTAGTCACATACTTGCAGAAAATAGCCCCAAACCCTCTGATTTGATGAGATTCACAGTGAGCAGATGAGATGCTTATGTATTATCAACACAATACATGCCCAAACGTTGGCACAGTTTAAGTGCAGTCATTGTATGTGGAGTGATGAGAGTGTCAGCGGACAAGGGTGAATGTAGGACACCGACACTGCTGATCCTTAAGGGGGTGATGTGGCACAAATACAACACACTTTACTAGCCTGTGATCCACTTGACCGTGCATTTCTTACAAGGGGAGATTATTTCCAAACACTGATCACTGGGAAATGTAAGACAAGCAGAGAAACAGAGCCAACCAACCTTGATCGGCATGCTGTACAGTACTGTATGTGATGTGTGAGCTTGAGCCTCTTTTTAGCATTAGTTTCCAAAATTAAGCCAGTTTCCTTGGAGATTCAAACTCAGGGAGGGAAAAAAAAAAAAAAAAAAATCAAAGAGAGAGAAATCCTGAAGCCAATCAGCTTTTTTTTTTTTTTTCTGATTTTCTCAGTTAAATAGCAACAATAAAATTAGGTGGGGCTAGTCTTATACCATGGGAACACACTATGATTAGAAACCATGAGAAATAACTGCACTCATTTATGAAAAATCTATACAAATAAATTACGAAAGGCGCATAAAGAAATCCCTGGAGTCAGTACGTATGTATATTAGTTTGAAAAAAAAAAATCTGGAATACAAAATGAATGAATCCATTGACAGGCATCATCCATACGACTACAGGTTTTTTTCCCCAGCAAAATGCAAAATAAATGCACAGTTGCTTGAAAAACCTACTTGAAAAACACAACAATGAGTCACGCAGTTGCACTGTCTAACCCAGTCCTTCATTACTTATATATTTCAGTTGATTTCCAGTCAATACGTAGACTTTCTTCCCCGTACAAATGCAGTTCTTCCTTGTGCAATGCCGCCAAGTAGTACTGGAACATAATTCATTTGCCCCATTTACACTATTTATATCTGTTCGCTAAAAGCTGCAGTACCCAGCAGTTTCACGACAATGACATAGGCTGTTTTTAAACTGAAAGTATTTGTGACCTTTACGTTTTCAATAGGAACCGACTGGCGTAGTGCTACACTCTACCAGCAAGCACTCCGAGGGATTATTTGACAATAACAAAAATACACAATATCACCTGCCTGATCCATTAATGTTTAAACCTCTATTGTGTTGTTCAGCAGGTGATTCCAGTTTTGCAGCTCCGTTTGATATATATTTTTGTTTATAGCACAATGGGTAAAAAGAGGTTTCTAACATTAATCACAGTAAAGCATAATGTAATAACAGTCAAGAGTAAATTAGTTAAGTGACGTTAACAAAAGGATACTCTAATAAATATCCCATGGTGAAGATAAGTGACTGAACAACTGCAACTTTAAATATAATCTCATTTAAGTTTCAGCACCTGGTTAGATAACACACCATGCACAAGAGCAGGTGGGGGCAGGTCTTCAGTGTGTTTACTGAGGTTTTAGAAACATCTTTAGTCTGAGTAAAGGCACCTAGAATGTCAAATCCCTCCAAAGGGGAGAATAATCCTATTCTGGTTGAGTGGCTCAAGACGTCCTATATACCTGCAGTTAGAATCCTCTCAAAGGGGTTTTCAGGATTTCAAGATTATCAGAGTTTGCATCCCATATACCTCGGTAAAGTAAAAAAAAAAATCTCTCCATGAAGAGTTGGCCACCCAAGAGTAAAGCATTAAGTGTCGTCTGTGCCTGAGCACTTCTGTGGCTCCGAAAGCAAATTCAGTCTGTGTTCAGTTAGCTGAGTTTAAAGCTCTCACAGGGAGAACCCATTATCCATTATGTTCTTCCTCTTAGAATTATGCCAGTTTCTATTCAGGATCATTTCATTGCCTGCATTTAGATATTCTATTGTTGTGCCTTGAATAAATTGCCCGAAAAAGTGAAAAAGGCCAGCATCACCTTGTCCCACTTCATCTTAACTTATTTGTCAAGCTGTCCATCATCCTTTCAACAGGGGGTACTTGTTAATGATTGATGCAGCACCTCTTAATGTGATGGATGAATCGCCTGCTGCATGATGGGACAGGGGTGAGTCACCCAGCCCACTCCCTTCCCCCACCACTCCCCACCACTTCCTATGTAGTGGAGACACACTCCTTGTGTCCATCGATAGAGGAACAAAGGCACATTCAATTTAAGCCCCATCAATAATGTACAGCAGAGGAGGCGCTCAGCTAAAGAAGCCCCGTAAAGGGCATTGTTATTGGGAGGCATGGCGGTGGTTTTAGACTGATATATTATCTGCACTTCTGTACACACTGAGTTGTGTATAGTATCATCTTTTTATTTATTATTGTGGCAGCTTCACTGTGATGTCTGAGAGCTCTCTTCAGCTGCTTTGTTTCTCTGCCCTGCAATGAAAAAATATGTCAGAGAGAAGATAAGAAGAATGTCCTCGCTTCTGATTTATCATCTGTGTCATACATTTGTACACATAGTCTTTAAAAAACTGAAACATGTACCTTCAGAGGAAGCCGGACTGAAACAGGACGATGTATTAGATTTGATATTTGGAGGATTTTGAAAATAGACATAAAACAAACAGACCGCAGTCACTTAATTAGCTGAATAAAATGGTATATATTAATATCACAAAAACAACAGGAGGGAAAGTAGGTACCTGTCTTTATGACATTCAAGATGAAAGCATGATTTACTATTCAGCTCAGATTTTAGGATGATAGGAAATGCGCAATGTGAGGACCTCATGACACACTATAAAGCTTTAATACATCAAATCTCCATATTAGAAAATCAACCACAGCAACTGGCCCTGTATTTTATTTTATACACAGGCATGCCTAAATCCCACCTGGATCTAATTTAGCAAATAATATGAGTCTTCCATTGGATGATTAGTAATGATAATAATTAGTCATATGTTTCACCTACAACAACTTATTCAACTAACTGATGCACAGAGTAGCTTCTCATTTCAAAAACAACCGTCAGTTAGTGAGGGAACATAAAGACTGGACCATGAAGCAATAGGAAAAGGATGTGCTAAATCTAATTTTGGCAGAATGGTGGGTTTGTGGTTAGCACTTCCACCTGTCAGATACACTGGAAAAAATCTACATCCTATAAAGTGTATTTTTCTCATTTCTAGTCAAAATAACTCATCACACTTAAAATAAGACAATCACCTAAAGAGTAACTTTTCAGTTATATATATATATATATATATGAACTATATGTATGAACTAATTTTTATACAATAGACCTTGAAAATCT
>JAPTYQ010000006.1:26364966-26391530 GCA_029814465.1 Ostorhinchus cyanosoma | reverse complement strand
CCCCCATACGTAGTAGATACAGAAAAGATGACACATCATTTCCTCCTTTAATGATAATGCGCAGAATCAGGCAGGAAGAACTCTGACAATGAGAAATGAACAGTGATTACTTTATAGGGATGTTTAAGGTGAAGTAGCCTGGCTTACGTACTATTTTCGGTGGAAATCTCAGAATTACCTGTCTTATTGCGGACAGCGTGCTACAACACATGCATTCCAAAACAGAGCCATTAGAAACCCAGACAGCGTCACAGCTACAGTTTGTCATTAGATGTATATTTGTGGAGACGTTAATATCTTCCGCAGGGATTCTAATAATTGAAGTAACTTTGTTACCTTTTTCATCTGGGCTGCATTTCTTCAGACATTAAGCTTGATTGAATATGCATGTATTGATTTTTTTCCCCCTTGTCGTCAATAGCGCCTTGTGCTTACTCGGTTTTCCTGTCTTGGGTCATTACATCTGCAAATATGCAATTTTCATATTAATAACATAACATGAGAATGAACATTTAATTTTCCTCGCATATCTGTTTTTACAGTCATCTTTTGTTCTCTTGTTGAAAAAAATCTAATTATAAAAAGCAAAAGTAAGTCTGGAAGCATGCCAGCAGCTTCGTGATGCTACACCAAAGCAGAGCGATACTTTGAGCTATTGCTGTCAGTGTGCTCTCAAGGCCATGATAACATGGAGAACTGATACTTTGCAATTAACATTGTTGATCATTTGGTGTAAGTCTGCCGGCATTTGCTTATTAGCACCGAACAGATATACATTTTGCTGTAGTTTGTCACTAACCTTGGAAACTGAAGCTGCTGTAAGAAGAAATATTCACCATCACCATCATTCAGAGGGGAACACAGTGTTTACCCAGTAGACCGCTCTCACAGCAGATAGTTTGGCTTGTTGCTGCAAGAAAAACACAGGTTATTCTAATAACATTATTGATGGATCTGTTCCATTTAAGTGTCCCAGAGCCATGCTGAGTAGACACCATGTGCAAACCAAAACCCTGGAATGATGCACCTACATAGCATGCAGCTGCTGTAACGCTATTAGACCTTTGTATTATCTGCCATAGCAAGTGGAAAAGGTTCATTCTTTAGTTCTTGAGGCATGTCATTACGAATATGAAATTTGAGCCTTATATAGGTGATACTGGTGAAAGTCAGAGCATTGCAGAAATCATTAGGATTCATCCTCTGGGGAACAAGAATGTCAGAGCCAAATGTGAACAGCAACACATTTTTATTTATTTATTTATTTTTGGACCAAAATGGTGCACTGGCCAACCCACATTCATCCCCCTGGAGCTACTTGACAATCTCAGCTAAAAAACATTCCCATTGCGTAGGTAAACTTTATTATCAGTGGTGTTTTTTGTTCAGTTAAAATTACACCAGCCTTTTCTAGACTTTCAGGGGAGCTTCCGCCCTGAGCCCCTGTTTTGTCTGACCCTGCAGCAGAGGAAGCTCGTTGCTCCAGAGGACTTTGCGAACAGCGTGTTGACTCAGTTTGCTTGAAGGGGATATTCTGTGCAGAACATTCCCATGGAGATTTTTTTACTCTTGAGTTCCTTAGGCCACGTTGTAGTTATTCTGAACATCTTTTCAGCGGTGTGAGTGTTGTTTGGCACATTTTTGCGTATTGACGTGCTTGTGTGAAGCCGGGTGTCTCTGTTACCAGTTTAGCTCACTATGAGATGGGTCTGTTGGGCTTTTTCCTCTAAAAAAAGAAGCTTGTTCTGAACACACCAGACAAGACAAGAGGTAGAAGGGCAGCAGTGTAGGATCTGTAACAGCAGGCCAGATGGTTAAAAGCACTTACCGTGATATATGGCCTCTCTTCATGTCATGTTAAAAGAAGAAAATGTAATGGCCAGTACTAATGAAATTATTATGCCTTAAAGGCCCTTGCACCAGAGACGACAGTGACATATGCTGAATTACATAAACCGAGAGTCGCTATCTCAATCAGCAAAAACAAAAGAAGCAAACCAAAGCAGGACAGGTTTTGTTGTGACAGTTTTATCTATTATGTGTCTGAAAAAAGAAGATAACACTATTAGTGACCTTGCTTCAACAAAAGACAAATTGTCTTGTGGACAAAAGCGAATTTATTTCACATAAGCAAACAGTCTTCTCTTTATGGGGTAGACAAAGACATCACAGGATTCAACATAGTGCCGCTGGAATTTAAACTAATAAAACCATGTTAGCAGCTCTCCCGCCACGTAAATCTGAAAGCTGTGAAGTTGAGGGAAGACCCAGTGGCGTGACATCCCCTGTTAATCTCAAACCTTTCAGAGGGCTCCATCGAAACGGACCATGGTCTTTGGGTGTTAAATGTGAAACCACGCAGATCTGACGTACAAGCAGCTACATAATCCTTTGTATGTATTATCTGCATTCCATGTATTCCTCCCGCCACTCTCTGGTTCACTAGCAGAGGCTTTAGGACCCCCTCAGAGCCAGAAACTGAGGCCGGACACAATCTGAAACCGTCATGCTCTCTTAATACCAGCCAGGCTTATTGGAATGGGGAGCCTTCCTTGGTTTGTTTCACACTGAAGGGTTAGAAGGTCAGGTCTGTCACTATCAGTGCACAACAGTATACATGACTCCCTGCTCAACAAATGCGAAAGTATTGGTCTTGTCGCAGTAATTACCAAAGATGAAAGCTCACACCGCAAACCATCTGCTGAACAAATGAATCCATCTACTGTTAATATTCTCTGTTGTTTACAGAATATCAAGGAATACATTATTGGAACAGGGAACTAGGTTCTGTGCATCATGTACGGGCAATAATACAACAATTGCACAAATTTCCATTAATCATCTATTTTGTGTTGAGAAAATATTAGTCCTAGCCCCATGCAGCATCTAATGAGCCACTTTAAGATCAATAACTGAATGCATTCTTGTTTACCCATGTAGAAAAGTGATGGGACATGGACGGGTTTGTCTTTCTGTCTCTCCACATGTCTGGTCTGGACTGTGGCTTTGTTTCCATTTCTGCTGTGTAGACGAGCACCCATTCAAACTTCAATAGGAGTGTGTTGTGACAGCAGGTCTGATTGGTATCCTCAGGCAGCACCTGCAACCCTAATGTACTGTAGTAATACAGATACTATAATAGTAAATACAACTGCTCCCTTGGGTCCTATCAGCTACAAATGTTCAAAGCTTTTTCTTTTAAGAGAGTTTAGGGTGGGGGCAGGGATAAGGCGGGGCCGTTTTGCAGCGACAGACAGACAGGTACTTGAACAAAAAGCTGATTGCAGCGTGGTTAAAAGCAGCTGCAAAATTATAATCTAATTTACTAAATTTACTTCGAACAAGAGGAAGCTTTTAGGCTGATAGAGCTGTCTTTCTTCCTGTCTTGACCCTTGGCATACTGTATGTAATATGTGACAAGATGAAACCGTCTTCAGGCTGCTTGTTATCATGATCATAATCCTAAACTATTGCTAACGATCTAAACGCTATAAATCATTTACTTTCAAGAAATTGGGACATGTTGTCAGATATAGAAGTGTATTAATGAATTAATTTGCAAAAATGTTATGGTATATTCTCAGTCAAACCTTTTAATCAGCACATTTTTTGGTAGTGTCCTCTATGACTCCAGCATTGAGGACCCTTGAGACCAATAATGAAATGCATTATATATGCTGTCCATCTAATGGATTATATAGGGTCAATATATGATCCAGAGAGGAGACATTTACTAGAAGTCAATCCTGCTCCACTTGGCTCTGCTGCTTCAGGCAAAAGAGTCTGGCAGGTTTATGTCCTGTATGCAAAAAAACTGATACCTCCTGTCTGATGTGATACCTCTTGAAGAGACCTGGTGAAACGACGAGCACTTTGATGTCAAGAAGGTTGTTTTGGATGTGTTAGGAATATTTTATAGCTGCCTATTAACACATCTGGGAGAACAGGGGGAAAAGATAAAAAACCTCATGGTGACTTGAGGATTTATTTCTGGCACATAAGTTTATAGATATCTGTTTAAACTTTTTAGTAGTTCAGCGCATTTTTAAGATTTAACTACAGTAAAAGGCTCCATCTGGAGTATCACACCATCTGCTACACCTCTGTAACCCTAACGTTTATTTTATTAGGCTGCAAACTTTTATTTTATCGTCAATTTGACTGCATTTTTAAGCCTTAATTGGGTTGCTTCTCTGATTGCTGGAGGAAAGGAATCTGTAATTTTAATTACACAGGCAAAAAGGAATTTTCAAACAGCAAGTCTTCCCCCTCTGAGAAACTGCATACATTTATCTGTGCCTCGTTATTTCAATCCTAGTAAAAACCACCAAGGTACTATGTTACATATATGATTAGATCAGATATCCGTTATCAAGGCTTGGTTAAATTCAGGTGCATGAAACACAAATGTTTCACGTGCAGCTGGAGACACAGGAATGCACTGTGGAAAATGAATCAGAGCTGCAGATTTGTCGTTTCAGGGCATTTGTTGCCTTTCATGCACATTTTCTTTGCTACCGCATCACCATGGGCTGAGCTGTGAGTCCTTGTATTTTATCCTTTAGCATGTTTACAATTCTCTCTTGAAGAATTAGTTAAGTGTAGCTTATCAGAAACCCGGGTCAAAGCTATCCCAAGGTAAAACTGGTTTGATGTTTGGCTACATTTACCAGAATTCTCCACATACATGCCTCCATGGTGGATGCAGACAGGGAGAGCAGGAGAAATTCAACAACGCCTATGTCGTCCACAAATTTAATAAAGTTCGAAGACTGTTTGGCATATGAGAAAGTTTACATTTAAATTACTCAAGAACTGGTGAACACTGAAGTGGCTTATAATCACGCAATCTGGATCGACTTTTATTAAACTGTAGCCTTATGAACCTTTTATATAAAAGTAGCGTTTGAAATGAAGTCACTATTAAATGAGTAGAGATTTTTCTTTGGTATTTTTCAGTCAAAAACTGAAAAGAATTCTGTGTAAAGAGAATTTTGCTTGAAGAATTGTTCATTTACTTTTCGCTGATTGGATAATAATTGCTTTTCTATTAAAATATATCATTTAAAAAAAAAACTTTTATTCTTTAAACATTTCCAATGTTTTAACCTCTGGTTGAGCTCACAGAACACAGATGTGCTTACTTTGAAAACAATTAGAAAGAAAGGATTATATTATCATTTCCATCATTTCCTAGGTATGTATTATCACTTCCACATATGGTAACCCTCATTAAAACAGGCTTTATCTGAGCAGCCGAGGGATTCAAGATGACATTGCCCAGTTTTTTTCATTCTGATCGCAGAAATGATTTGATAATCTCATATCCGCTGTAAACTAGTGATTTTCTCTCAAGCCATGTCTATTTTTAAGACATGACTTTGAAGAGCAAGTGTGAGGGGGTTGTTTTATTATTTCCACAAATTGAGTTTTTAACACTTGACTCAGTCAAGACCTGTGGATCAATTAGCTTCCAATATCATCTGCAATAGATGGAAATTTCTTTCACAACTTGGAGATTTCATTTGTAGTAATATCAGCTCTAGAAGGATGAAGTCATTGCCAAAATGTTGAGTTACATTAGAATGGGTCAATGGCTGAGTAGGAAGCAGCATGGTGGTGCTTTGTTAATGGCCTAATGTTGCCGTCTTTAATGGTACATCATTATGGGAGTTGTTGGTGGATGTTTAGTGTCATGAACGTGAGCTCTCCTCTGATCTGCTTCTAGTCGACCCGAAGGCATCCCACTACCATATCTCCCCTCAAGCCCCCTGGCCAACACCCCTCAAATACATAATTCACGACATAATGGATGTGACTTCTGAGTGCACTTACCACCCGATCACTTGAGCGGGCTGCTGTTTTTAAGAGCAGTCCCTCCACCCGTGCAGTTCATCTGCTGATGCAATTTATGACATTTTTTAAAGAGGGTTTTACGGACGCTCGTGTGGCCGAGTGTGCAGAGGAGAACATTTTAAAGACTAATGATCATGCCACAAGATCAATTTCTGGGAAACCTTATGGTAAGTCATTTAGAGTGATAATCACCCTTCTGTAATATGCTTTTATCTTTCCCATCAGTCTCCTCTCAGTGACAAAATGTGAAAATGAAATGTCGTGGCCAGTCAAATACACAATATTGAACACCTTTTAACACTGTTTTCTATATAGTGTCTTACTTTTACATATTGCACATTCTTTAAATGTGTGGTTTTTTGGGGTTTTTTTTGCTCATTTCAGACCCAAGAACTGTTTTTTCATGCCTAACTTAACAATTTCAGCTAAATCAAAGCCAGATTGTTTCATTTGATTGAGCTGTCAACATGCTTAGAGCTAGACAGTAATTTAAAGAAAGTTGAACATCATTTATTTAAGACTGTCGACAGTGTTTCCTTTTTAAAATCTCACATTATTCTCAATTGCTAATCAAAGGGAAAAATACAAGAGCTACTTAGGAATGAGTTTTTCTGTCTCCTTTATGAATGTCTTTGCATCACGCCTCAGAGCTGCAGTAGTAGACAATCAGACAATTCACAATGCAGAGATGAGAGCAGGCTATATGTTATGGTCAAAACTGAATACATGTGAGAAAGATTCACTGAGGCTTTGGCAACGTACCAGACAATTTAAAGTATATTTGGTTGTTAGGAGTAATTTTTATTGCCTCGCATGACAGATCAGACACGAACCCAGTAGCAACATGTCGAGGCATTTCCACTTCCCCTACAGTTAAATTTATCTACTCTACAAAACGATTTGTAAGTTGCAGACCACAGGCAGTGACTGTAATGAACCTGAGTAAAGTGTAGTCACAAGGTATCCTGTGCTCCTGAGCTCGACTCACTTTTTCCTTTGAGCTTATTATTCCAGTGCCTACACACCTATTCTCACTCCACCTACACAATTAACCCACAGTGGACTCACAAGTGTTTAAATCTGTTCTCAGGGAATTGCCAATGGGTATTGTGGGAATTGTTTTAAATCTCAAAGTGGAACCAAATACAACACGCAAAAACAAGTGCAGCTTAGAAGTCTTCTGAGAGGCACGAAACGAAAAACCACTCACGTTAAAAATGGTCTTAAATGTACTCCGTTGCAATTATGTTGATGTATCTTAATTAGATTTTTTAATAAAATGCGTGGACATTTAGCAACAATCCATTGATTGCAATCATGTGTCAGATTTTGCTTATTTGTGATTAGTTGGTGCACTGAAGCCTTAACCTTTCCATTAACCCAGACCACATCAAATCAACAGGAAGTACAGAAAGAAACCACAAATAGTGTAATGTAAAATGACCAAAAGTATTCAAATTGTGTCAGATAGACCGTTAAATCAATACATTTTATTGAAATATACAACTTCTTAACCTCCTGAGACCCAGGACAGTACAAGTTTCTGCTTTTTTGCATGAAATCGGTCCAATATACTGTTTTCAGATATATTTAAAAAAAGCATTTTTACTGAATGTCCTTTGCAGTGAACATTTTTTTGTTTGTTTTTGCAGAAATATGTAAAACTCTTGTCCACAAACGTGGATAGAAAACCCATAACTGGGTCTTAGGAGGTTAAAGGAACTTCTGATGTGCTTGAAAGACCAATAGATATTTCCTGCTTATAGAGCTTTTTAGCTCTTGCTTGTCTTCTTGTTTCGGTCCTTGACAAGAGACGGAAACAGAAACCTGATCCGTTAGCAGCAGGTCTGCACAGGCACCCAGGCCTCTTCAGGACAAGCCCGAAGTCAGAGAAAATGGAGCCAGCATCTCAGTCACAAGGGAACAATAGGAACCCGACAGGTGGGACTGCAGGCAATACATTAGGCTTGTTCCTGCCTGCTGTCGTCTCTGTGTGTCTGTTGACCACACATGATGAAGCAAATGAACGTTGTTTTCTTGCCTGAGGGGGAGAAAGAGTTATCTATACTGTATGTCTCCCTCTTGAAAAATATGTTATTTATCTCACACTGGAAAACTCAATTTTATTCTCCGGAGATACAAGTGTGAAGGTTCGAGCTCTTACAAGCTCGCTGAAATATAAAGATACAAGAATAGCACTGATGGTTCTGCTCTTCATTTTAATTCCTCCTGCATTCTCTGTTGTAAAACTTCTTGCATTTACATTAGAGTTTTGGGCTGTTTTTCCTGACTAACAAGCAATATTAACACTGGTTCTGTGAGTGGGCATTTTGTTTGCAGAGCTTGAACACCATTGTTGTTTTTGGAGCACACTGGTTTAAAAATGTGCCCATGCAGCTGGGGTGAAAGAGGGGAGCCATTATGCCTAATAGACTCACACTAATAGTACTGTGTGTTGTATACTCTACATAATTCTCCATTTGCTGTCCATCCTCCTCCTTAGCAGAACACAGGCTTGTTTTGCCCCGAGGTGACAAACATGGCTCTGCGCAATGCAGGCTGCCAAAATGTGTGGGGTTTTCTTTATTTCTTTTTTTTTTTTTTTTCACAGGTTTTAAGGCTTCTTTGCCAAAAAAGAAGCCACTGAATTTTTATTAATTAAAAGGAAGTTAAATATTTGAGCATTACTTGGATAATCTAAATGAGCTTTTTAAACCATGAAATTCTTGACTGAAAAAACTCCTGATTAAATTATTGTCTCGATTATATTTGTCTGAATAATCAATATGGTAACTGATTGCCTAAGGTGCATGTTAGTTTTCCGATTACAGCGTATGTAGTATGGAAGTTTCCAGCGATTTTTTTTTGTCGAATTAATTCAGTCAAAAGAGGACACAAGCCAAAAAAGTAATATCTGCTTGTATGTTACAGAAAGACGATAAAATAAATTGGTCTGCTGCAGCTGAAATTAATTTCCCATTCCAATATTTTTCTTTGCGTGGCTGTGCATTGAGTGCTATATTAATGCCAATACAACGTAATATATCACACAACCTCTCCCATCGTGAAACTAATAACTTGTGGAACCTTTCGATAAAAATCCATAGAAAATGGATCACTTATTAAAAAACTAGAAAGACTACACCAGCCTTGTTCAGCTGGACTGCAGATAGAGCCCGTGGGAAGATTGTCAGAAAAATGAAACCTTTGTCCCAAGTCCCTGCGTCCATAAATGGACCTTCTTTTCACATCGGTTCCTTCTAAAAGGCCATTACTCCCTTCTGAAGGTCAAAGAGACGCAGGGCAATATCTTAAGGGTGTCGGGAAGCATTCTGTCTTCAAAAACAGATGGTGTGGCTGAAAATGAGGCTTGGAAAATGACTCCAAATCTGCACGTCTTCAAATCTGTGCAGTCCATTTACCATGATACGCCCTTTGTCTACCCTGAGGTACTTCAGAACAAACTTGTACCTTCTGTCTACTTCTATAAAATGGATCAGTTTAGGCAATAACTGACTCTAGTGGTCATTGGAATCAAGTATTTCTTCATTTTTCACTTCTTCACTTTTTCTTATGAAAAAATATGCAGGTTTTTTTTTCCACACAACCGAATGTAAACAAACCAGAAAGTGTAGTTAGAAAAATGAATTTAGAGGTTACATAAGTATCACGTTTTGTTTTGGAAAAACAGTTCTACCACTTTTTCTTCACTGCAACATTGTACAGCGCATACAGGACACACACATTTGTAGCCTGCAGATCCTCATTACATGGAAAGCCATTTAGTTACATGCATTAGCTGTTTCCACTGCATAGCTCTTTGTAGTCCTCTAAAAAAAAAATAAATAAATAAAGGGTGATGCCCCTAGTTTTATGCTGGTAAGACACTGACAGGCAATTACTATAGGCAGGAAAAAAAGCTAAATTATAGAGCACACAATGTTGACGTTGAGAGGGATGTTTCACTGATTCTGCCTGTATAGCAAGCTCAACAAAAGACAGAAGTGTGTGAAAAGGATGTTGCACAAGTATGCTGTCACTTATCCATCAGTGACATGATTACACCCCTTCCCTGGAGAGACTGAGCTAGTGAGGAGGCTCATGTGTATTTAAAAAAAAAAAAAAAAAAAAAACCTGTTTGGTTTGCTGGTGTGGACGACTTCCCTCATCCTCACCGGTGCTGTAACAGAATTGAGATTCAATCATTTGTTTGTCATTGCCAGTAAGACATGAGCTAAGTGTGCATACGGATCGAAAGAGTTGACAAAACAGCAGCCATTGCAGCTCGTATATTACCAATTGCTGTTCGGATGCTTTGGGGACCGCGATAGTCATTTTCCAATAGTTCAGCTCCCGCAGACCTTTCCATATGACAGCTGTTTCTTTATTTCTTTACAGCAAATAATGAGAGATTGAGCCTATTAAATCCCTTATCTATTCTAATTTCAGATACTTGATATGTCTAATCAAAATTCGTTGCTTGTTAAATTATTAAAGAAGAGGCAAGGACAAGAAGGGTAATGTCACGGCAGGTTAGGTTTTCTTTGATTTCTTGCTCCTTAGGCAAGCACCATACACAATAAGAACCTAGCTCTTCCTCAAGTATTATTGATCTAGTTGAAGCACTTCTGTCTGCCCCCTCAACACTGAAATGCTTCTGAAGCGAGGCTATTTGCCATCAAGTCTTTGCGGACATGCGCCATGGGATCTCTATTCACTCCACAATTCTCATTTTCAGCACTTAATAAGTTTGGGCCTTGGTTTTCTTGTGGATGTTGCAGTGAAAGACATGCACACACACTCGGGGCGCACACATGCATTCTGGAGTAGGAGGGCACAAGGTAGCAAAACAGGGATATAGAGACTAGTGCGGGGAGGCAGCTGATTTCCCTGGCGAGCTTATATCTGAGCTGTCGTCACCTGTCTCTTCTCAGGGATAGAGGCGCCTTAATCAGGAACATGAAAGTATCTCCTGTGGTGCTGCCTCCTGTCTCTGTCACTTGCCTGTCTATTACTTGATTTACCATCAGACCATCAGCTAATTTTTTATGTCCACTATAAAAAGCAGGATAAGTACGAATATTAAGCCTGTGTGACTCAAGTAACTTTGAATTCAGAAGACTAAAATGACCTAGATATATAACTTTTAAGAAATACATATTTTACTTCAATTTCTACACTTTCTGTTGCAGCTGTCAAATAGACAACTTCTATTTGCAAACCATTGTGTGGACGTGTCGCATTTGTGCCTTTGTGCATGTGTTTGGGAGTGGGAAGTCATACTGTTCACTTACTTTTGTTGCTAAGGATTACCTTATCTCAGTAAGCAGCAGGAGCTTTGTCTTCTGTAACTCAACATGTGCGATTAGTTCTCATTGTGTAACAGTGTAATCTGCACAGATAAAGCCCCTTGCTTAATGCAGACTCTTTTAAAGTTCTCACAGAAGCTGAACACAGCTTTATTTGAATATTCCAAAAAATGCCTGTTTGAATTTGAAATGTAAGGAGTCCATTATACGGCGAGCGCGATAACCTTTTCCAACACTGCAGAGCTTGTGGTGTAACCTGAATATAACTGAATGTTGTTATTTAACAATTGAAAGATTCAGTAGGGCAGGTTATGCAGCAGTCTCTTGAGAACTTGGAGTCTCAACGTCAGGAAAACATAGGTGGGCCTGGTTGCCAACTAGTTTCGGAAAACATTGGGATGTCTCCTCACCCATTAGATTATTCTGGCAGCAACATGCCCAGGTGCAAGATGTGTGGGCACATAATCCAGATACTGCAGATTATTTTTGGCACCTAAAATAACTTGAAAATAAAATGCAGCTGGATAGGACCAAATTTGACACATATGCAAAGCATGTGCCCGTGTCCTGCTCACAGAACTCATTAACTCCTTCTCTTAATAGAATCAGTGTCTCCTTTCACTTTTTTTTTTTTGCCCAGCATGTGCAATCTTTTCTGCCTGGACCAGAAACCAGCACATCCAGCTGAAGCCCATTCAAGCATGAGAGCCAGTTTCATTAGATTTACATCAGAGAGAAAAAAACACAAGTGTGGGACGACTGCATCAGCATGCCGTGTTCACACCTGCAATCTGCATTCCCTTTTCAGGTGAATTGCACTGATGTACACCCAGATGCCACATTTTTTGTGTGACCAAGACACTGTGAAATGCATACACAACTTTACAGTCCAGTAAATCCTCTGTTTGGCACATGTGCTGAAACAAAGAGGTAGACATACAGGTGCATTTTTTATTCAATACAAAATCCAATCCAACCTTCGTCAAGTACTTGATAACAAAATTTAAAGTATTCATACATATTCATTAAAATATGAGGGAAGGTTCAAAAACCTGCAGCTCAGAATAAAGGCAGTGACATTTTGATAAAAGAAAATCACTTATTCAGGCTGATCATTGTGTGACTTGACTCTAAATAAGCTTTTAATCCTTGTAATTTACTTAATAATGTGGAAGGAGACGATTTTAGGTGTGGCAAATCATGGACAAAGACAGCAATCAATGCAGGAAATGGTTTTAATTGTGCTGTAGTCAACAAGTGACAAAGCTGATCCCTGTGTATGGTGAAGCGTTCATGGTGAAACTGTCAGCAGCTGAAATGCAGTGAGGTTTGTTTTGTCCTGTGCTGTCAGTAATAAATGTCGCCAAGGCTTATTTGAATGCAGGGATTGTATCTAAGTGGGTGAAACGCTGCAGTATCTATGTTTTCTCAGTAGTTTATACTTGGTGCGTTACACAGCTTTGATGTCCACACAAGCCCGTCCTTGTTCATTGAGTATACCTCCAAGCACTGATTATAGCCATGGCCATAAATGCACCTGACTTTCAACAGTTGCCATTTTACTCTAATCAGATGTTTCTGTATCTGTCAGTCCATCTGTCAGTCCTATTTTTTTTTTTTTTTTTAAGCATTACTTCTACTCTGTGATCATGTGGCCAGCATTAACCCATTCCTACCTTGGCGTTTTTGGAAGTGAGGTTCGCCTAAACAGACCTGCCCAAAATAAATCAAGAATACCGCCACAGATTTTTAGGTCAATGGATAATCTCAAAGAACTGTTCCTATTTCGGGCAAACTTTGATCAAATTGCTGTGGCTATTGAAGATTTTTGGCATGGATGTTATATTAGTAACCGCAACAGGAGGAAGCAACTTAAAGAGTGTGTTATCAAATGTCTGTTTGATGTCATGTTATTAGATTTCCCTGCATTTGTCATTTGTTTCCTGTCGTGTCTGTATAGACTGTGGTTATCTCGGTGTCTGACTCAATGTTGTTTCAGTGTTGACAGCTCATAAAGATGAGTGACAAGCAAAGTGTAAGTGTGAACTTGTTCTGCTGAATGTCAGGAGGGCAGAAATAGCAGCAGAATATTTTGAGTTGAGGCAAGCCGTTTGATACTTTTGTGTCTTGTGCAAAGTGTTACAAGAGAACATAACTTTTTTTATGAAGTTGTTTAATTGTCTTGAAATGAAAACGACACTTGACAATGGGGGTTTAGTCTGAGTAAAAGCTTCTACGCCTGTAACTGGCCTGCTCATCCTGACATTAAATCAACTGTGCAAATATGCCCTTAGGCCCCATTTGTTACTGTGGCCCAGTCTGGACAATAGTAACCAGAGTAAAAGCATTTACTTGTATTCAAACCGGATTCAACTGAGTATTAAACTAAAACAAATACAACCTTTAACTTATCTTCACTCTGTCTCAAAACTTTAGTTGCATTTTAGAAATGCACTCAAGTTTTCTACTGTTTCTTATCAGACAATTTCATGGTTGACTGGCGTTAGAATATTTAAATATCTTTATTGTTTTGCATTTGCGTTGTAAATACAGGAAGCAACATCATTTATTACTTTGACAGAACAGTGCTTGGTCACTGCTTTATTCTCATACACTTTCCTGAACAGCTGATGAGCTGTTTCAGTTTTTCCTTCAGCTGTCATTTCCACTCACTTCACTTCACTTCAGCCTGAACACCTAGTGATCTAAAATGTGAATCTGAATACCAAAAAGCTGAGCATCACCTCATTTACAGTTGGACTGTGGCAGCCTCTTCTTCCCTGCAGACCTCCGGCTCTAACCCCTCATTGCAAGCCATAAGGACACTTCTCCGAATGCCCTCCTCCCATCCCCCTCTCAAGCACTTTGTCTCCATGGCAATGTTTTGAATAAAATTTAGGGCAGAGAAGGTTTTTTTTACCAAAGAGAGCTGTAAAATTAGCAGAACTCTATAGATACTGCAGTTCTTCGACTAAGTGGTATTGATAAATCTAACAAAAACATCCATAGAAATGGCATTGAACATTTTTTTACTCAAAAAAATGTCATGCTGTATAGGACCAGACTTTGAAAAAGTACTTGATATATAACTCATGAAATGTTTTCTTTTCTATTTTACAGCCAGTGGTTTGGAGACTGTTGTGGGCGTATATGGAGAAACACTTGAGATCCCATGCAACAATGAAGCTAGAAATGCAGAAGATGTCCTGATCACTAAATGGAAATATGTAAGTCACAGTGGAGGTCAATTGATTCAAAATGGCGAAGTCCGACTGACACCCACTTATTATGTCTGAACCACGCCCCGTCTGAGTGCATATTCTGTGCAGTGGACCATGCATCTGTCCCTCCACATGACACCTCATGAGCAGTGCTGTGATTTTCCATTGAACTGGAGACAAATGCCATATGTGACAAACATGTAACAAATGCACTATTCTTTGTTATCCAGGACAAAGGAGAAGGACTTTCAGGAGACCTTCTGGTCAAGAAAAAGCACAATGTCTCAGTGAGCGCTACTGATGAATACAAGCACCGTGTTAGCATGGCAGCCAACTCCAGCCTGCTGCTTTCTGCAGCTAGGTTGAGTGACCAGAGGACTTTCACCTGCATGGTAGTGACGGAGGCAGACATCACAGAAGCCCCCGTTAATGTGGTGATCTACAGTAAGTGCTGTTTACTAGGAGACTAAATCATCAACTTTTCAAAACCTTAATTTATGTGTCACAGTGAGTCATGTGTACAGCTTTGAGCTCACAAGTCACTTAGAATCACACAGATTGTTCATTGACACATTTTTTTATGTTTTGCAGAGACGCCAGCAGGCCTGGAGATTTCTGACAAAGCAGAGGAACTAGAGATTGGCAAACTAACCAAGGTTTGGTTTTTAATGACAAGCATTGCTTATACCTACAGTATTTTAAGCATTAAACGATCAAGGGAAATCCTTGACTTGAACTGAGGTTTCTTGAGGCATAACAGAGGCCATGTTACTACAGTAATGAGTTCTTTGAAGTGATTCTCATGAATTAGTAAAGAGCAGAAGCCCCCCTTCAGTAATTAAAACACCCAAAGGATCTGAGAGGCTTTAGGAATGCTTTGGGCATTTCATGGTCTATTGCGTAGGAAGTCTGACGCTGTGTATTTTCTAAAAAGACCATAGATTTTTTTTGTCATTTTGAAAGCTATGGATTTATTATAGATTCATGAAATCGGGATTTTCTTTCTCAGTAGTTCTGTCTTCGAGTGCAGGTTTTACCACTTTCTAAGGTTTTGTTTTTTCTTTCTTCTCCAGCTAGGAGAATGTATTGCACACAATGCCAACCCTCCTGCAAATATTACATGGCTAAAGAATAATGTAGTCCTTGTGGCTGATGGAAAAGGTTTGTGTTTCTAATCTTGTTATACATTTTTAAATACTAACACGGCAATCCATCGAATTGTCCATATCGGGGCCATTATGTCATTTATTTTCGTTACATATATTTGTCTTATATCCTTGGAACAAAAGCTTTTCATTATTTCTTTTATTGCTGGTTATAGCAACATAGTTTCCTTGCCAGGGTTTTCACACAGTTTGTTTGTTTTCTGTCCAGGGATTTCCATCCAGGCATCTGTGCACGTAGACCCTGTTACTGGCCTTTCGAATACTTCGTCCATACTGGAGTACTCTGCTGAGAAGGAAGACACGGATGCCCAGTTCACCTGCAGCACTCAGCCTATTTCAGATGCAAAGCTTGTGTCCTCTCCAGTGAGCTTTACTATCACCTGTAAGTCTACAACCAAACCCTACTAACAACTACTCAGATGGATACGCTTTCTAGAAACAGACCAATTACTAACTGAAGTCAAGCTGAGTGTGCTTTTAATTTTGTTCACATTAAAGATGAAAAAGCCTGATGATGTGGGTTTTTCATCTCAGACCATGGAAAGTTAGTCAGTCCCTTAATAACCAAACCTAGGAATTTTTTTCAGCACTGTTTCTTTTACTTGTTTTACATACAGTAAGTCTTTACTCAACTTTCTTTCTGCTTATTGCAACAAATGTTTGCACTCATTTCTCTGAACTCTCCTTTGCCTATTGCTGTGAGTGTTTTGCTGCCGATCCAAATCCAGGTGCGGATTAGAAATTCAAGTATTTTGTATTAATTAAACAGAAACAAAGAAAAAAAGATTATGCAGCCTTAGAGGAAGTGGGTTTTCCATCTCTCCGGCTCTAGCAGAGTGATCTGATTGAAATAAAGATTGGATCCTCTGCCTTTCCGCTCTGAGCATAATAAAAATATTTTACTTGTTAAAAAATGTATCAAACACAAGAGCTGTTTGGAATTCAGAGGTTTAATTATTAAAGTCTTTTTAATGTCCATGATTTTGACATATCACTGGGTAGAATATATCCGGCAGTGGATGGATAAAAAAAATATATTCACAATTAACTCAGTGTGACTTCAAGGCTAATTCAAGGCTATTTTATTGACATAATTCAACACCACACTGTCCCAGTAGACATCTGAAGCCCACATTAGCAGCAGCTCCTGAGCCACAAATTTTCAACAAGGGCCAAGAAAATCCTTTTATAAAACTTCAGTTGCATCCAAACAGATGCCTCTGTTATTATTGAGATGATTGTTTTTTTGTTTTTTTCTTTCAGCAACGACTGACAACAGAAACAGTCTCTTTTTTGGTGACAGTTGAAGAATTAGGTGTGGATTCAGTGGCGCTGTTGTGGGATTAACACAGAAGGTAGCATTAAATAAAGATGCTACCTGCTCAACTTGGCCTTTAAAGTACAATCTATCAGTACTGAGATGTCTGTTTTAAAAGAAATGTAAAGAATTTGTTTCAAGTAGAGCAGAAACCTTGAGCTTTGAACCCAGTGTCTGCTTGAGTATCTCAGAATATGACTGCGATTCCGCCTTCTCCTTCGGTGATTTTCCAACCTGGTCAAGAGGCAAAGCGTAGACACAAAGTTAAAGCTCTGTTTATATTGCGATGGCCTGCGCTGTCAGCTGTCTGCGTCACGTAGTTCATGAGATATACATCTTTACTTTCGTATTTTGTGCACAGACTCTACAGAGAACATCGTCCTTCAGGTCATCGCCAAGGACCCTCTTACAGAAGGTGACAATGTGACTCTGAAGTGTGTGGCAGATGGAAACCCTGCTCCCACCAGCTTTAACTTCCACCTTAAGGTACACATTCTCTCAAATAAACCTCATGAGCTTCACCACAGCTTTGTATTTATGGAATTCTGTCGGCTGCCAGGCTGGTTTTGTTCGCAATTCATTCTAAACTGATCACCTGCCCCTGTTTTGTTGTATGTCTTTCAAGGGAGAAGTGGTGAAGGTGGAGAATGAGAACACTTATATCATTGCAGATGTTTCACGTGACACTTCTGGTGAATACAAATGCTCACTTATTGACAATCCAGCGATGGAATCCTCCAAGGATCTTAAAGTCAGCTGTAAGAGACTGAAATATTTCCATTCTCTATTGCTTTAAGTAGAGAAATGCCTTTACATATGTCATTTACCTGTGCAATTGTCAGTGCAATTCCTTTTCTATCTGCAGTCCTATGTACGGTAAAAGGGAAAACAGATTGTTGGAGTCCTAATGTCTCTCTTTGTCAGCCCAGCTATCTACCTATACTTTGTACAGAGGAGTGTTGTCAACCTGTGTCTCTAACAAGCTGCATCTGCAGAGCTGTAAGCTGAGAGTCGGGTCGTGTAGTTAACAACAGGAATGTTTTGACCCTTGTCAGGCCTCTGAACCATCTTTTCTCCATCCTCTCCTCTCTTTTAGACCTAGACATCAATTTAAGCCCCTCTGGGAATATCGTCAAGAGTGCTGGTGAAGCCTTGGCTCTAACTCTCCAGATTGAATCTTCCGGAGACTCAAAGGTCTCCTGGACTAAGGTAAAATAAACCTTCATTCAGCGAAGTCGAAATCAATGAACACAACTTTGTGCAATGGTGCCAATATTATTTGCATTCAATTAGGATAATGTTAAACTGGACAAAGAGCCCCAGTTTCCCAAGTTGACGTACTCTGATTCTGGATTCTACGAGTGTGAGGTGACAGTGGGGACCCTCAGCAAAAAAGCATCCTTTGAGCTCATAGTCGAAGGTAGGAGTTGATGCAAAATCCTGGTTGACATCCATCCTTTTCAAGACATTTCTTCTAAATCTAACAACTAACCTTCCCCCTTTTTTAGGTGCTCCAGTTATCAAACAGCTGAGTACAGAGCGTGCTGAAAACGGCCAACACGAAGTTTTAATCTGTGTGGCTGAAGGATCTCCAAAACCAGCTGTTTCTTGGAGCATCAATGGCACCGTGGTATGCACGCGTGAAAAACCATCATCATAATTTAACTCCTATAAAATACATATATAAAAACTACTACTAAAGATGGATATCAACTTAGTGTAACTGCACATTCGTTTATCCTGTGTTTGTAAAAGCATTTTTTTAAGTATGTGCTAAGCAGCATATTTGCAAGTTCACACATCACAACACATTTCTTCACATTTTCAAGGTTAATAGAAACATAGAATTGAATTACACACTTCACAATGGACACTGTAAAAGCCACTAAATATTGAGAGGTTGCAGCACAATTACATCTAACTGAAAAATATCCTGATGTCAGTTGTAAAGCTGCAGTTTTTTTAGTGTTGCTCGGCAAAAATTTCAGAATTATCTATCAGCATATTGTCACTCAAGTGGTCTGAGGGGACACAAGAAGCATCTATTTTTTCTCGTGTTTTCGGGTAATTTCGGTAACTCTACTCAGTGATGTAGATTTGTGGTTAATTAAAGGTGTTTTCAGACAGGTAGTGGAGTTTATATGTGATATGTAATTAGTCATTGCTGATCAGATTCTGTGAGAGGCAGCGTTAACTTGATTTTATCACTCTGCTCTGTTTCAAAACAGAAGCTTGAAAAAGTGGCTTCACTTTTTCGCAACAACATAAAACAGTGACAGGCGCGTCTATCTTTTATATTTAATCTTTTTATTTGGACTGAGAGGAGAGAGCTGCAAAAGGAGAGTGTGTATAATCAGTCTGGTGGGATTTTTTTCACCATAAGTTCAGCTCCTCCAGCTTTAACAATCACATAGTTTTATATTTTTTATGTCTTTGTAAAGCACGTTCAGCCCTGTGTATGAATAGTGCTATACAAATAAACTTGCCTTTCCATTCAGATTACAAATCATGCTGGTGAGTCTCTAACTCTAAAATGAGAAACTGACCTCGCTATGCCACTTTCATACAAAATGAAACTGATTCAGGCTTATTGCACACTTTTTTTTTTTACTTTTTTCTGTGGACTTTTCTGAATGTGGCCAGGGTTCGATTTTAGTGTGAGGTGGTTGTGTTTCTGAACTGTTTCGTATAAAATGTCAGCTGAATTACCTGTTCTCTCCACACTGCACCGATTTCCTCCGGGTGCTCTGGTTTCCCCCGCCATTACAAACAGGTACAGATAGCTTAATTCTCCTGTCGATGCCCCTGACCACAGTACTGATGTAGATCTGGAGTTGGTCCCCAAGCGCCTTCAGTGGCAGCACACTGCTCCTGCCATGCTACCTGTGCTAATGCTAATGCCTGGCACTGTGTAGGTATGTATTAAGATAGGTATAATGCAGAGGGAAAATAAAGCAAGTTAGCCTTGAACTGTTAACTATAAAAAGAACAACCTATGGCAACCAACATACAGTGTGGAAGTAAACATAGAAGCTGCTAAAGTCAGTATTGGTTTCATTTATGATATGATGTGCAACAGAATCCTGCAAATTCAGGATAATGAAGACAAAGGTTTTGATTGTGTTTTTTTGTGAGGTGATGTGAATAGCTGCTACTTTCTTTCAGTGTTCTTTCAAGCACACATCGGTAACAACATGTTCCTTCAAGGTTTGATTGTACCAATGTGGCACAATAAGTACCTCTGAGGTCAAACACCTCTCTGTTCCACTGACTGCCTTGATCAGAGCCGTCTTCCATGTGTGCATAAGTTACAGAATTATGATGAATGTGGATCTACAGTGAAATAGAAAATGCATGAATTCACACAATTCAAGTGAAAAAAACTGACCTGTTTCTGAATTAGGGCCGTGTATTGATGGCGTCCAAATCAGAACTGAATGTGAATGTACTGTACATATGATTTGTTGTATTCACACTGTGACGAGAAAACAAATCTGAGTCACACATGAGCAAAAAGACAGGGTCGCTATTGCCTGAAGTCTGAATGTAGCCATACATTTTTCAAGGAATTCATCATTCTGAAGGCTTTAAAGGTTTTTGACATCTTTTCCTTTAAAGCAGACAGTATTTTTCTGATAAGTCAGTACAAGTTGACACAAATTCATAGTCTGAAAATGGTCGACCATTGTGACAGGTTTCTCCTGCAGCAACAAAGTGCAATACATCTTTAGGCATCTGAGTGGGAAGGACTTACTTTTATGTCTATTTTCAGAAAGCAAATTTTGACCTCTTTGGAAATTGTCAGAGGATATACTTGGTGATTATGTTTAGGTGTCATGTTACAAAATGATGCTTGAAAACATGTTTGTATGCTGAAGAGTGAGACACTGAATCATAAAGTAGTTTTATATGGATGGAAAAGTTCCACCACTGCTGTTACAAAAGATATATTTCAAATCCAAACTACAAACTACAAGTTTTCATCCTCAAAGTAATCCCCTTGAAGTACATAACTGTGATCTCAGCTCTCTGTAGCCATTGAACTTTTTTCTTCATGCTTTTATAACTGCTGAACTATGACCAGAAGGATCGACGCCCACAAGTGTGTCTGGACATCCTCGAGCGTCTTGAAACCGAACCAGACTTTCTAAGGAGAGTCATCACCGGTGATGTGTCATGGATCTTCGAGTACGACCCGGAGACCAAACTCCAGAGCCTTCAGTGGAAGAGTCCGACGTCCCCAAGGCTGAAGAAAGCAAGACAGTCGAAGTCCGAAGTCAAAGCTAGGCTGATCTTCGATGTGAGGGGCGTCGTCCACTGCGAGTTGTTGCCGCAGGGCCAGACGATCAACCAGCACATCTACAAAGAGATCCTGTGGCATTTGCTTCATTCAGTGCACGAGCAGAGGTGAGAGTTGTGGCAGGACAACCCGGTGCTACTTCACCATGACAACACACCTGCTCACAATGCCCTGAGCATCCGACAGGTCCTGGCCAAGAAGAACATTGCCAAGCTGGAGCAACCTCCCTACTCGCCCGACCTGGGTTCATGCAATTTTTTTCCTCTTCCCCGAGCTGAAGGGGGTCATCAAGGGGACCCGTTTTGAACACATGGACAACATCCAGATGTCCGTGATGACGGAGCTGTGGAGGATCCTGGAAGAATCCTTCCAGGAGTGCATGGAGGCATGGCAGAGAAGGCCGGGAAAGTTCATTAGACTCCAGGGGGGATTACTTCGAAGGGGAAAACTTGAGGTTTGGATTTGAAATATGTCTTTTGTGACATCAGTCCTGGAACTTTTCTGACAAATCTTATATAATGACCCTGTTCCACACAACATGCCAATAAATAGCTCCAGCAGAGATGGCAAGTCGTGACTACATAAAGCCAATATCTGTCTGGACACAAACAAATTCAAGGTTTGCCAATGTCTTCATCCTGAGGCAATTCATGCTTTGTTTTGCAGCTCAGTGTACTGCAGGGTGACTGAATACTCCCTGTTATGTGCATAGAGGTTTGCGCTGTTAGTATTTTTCCCAGCTGTCACACTTTTGAACTTCTCTGGTCCAAACATTTTTAGGTGCCTGGGCTCAGTTTTTCAAAACGCACCGAGTGAAAATACATTTCTTCATTTTCTCTGATGCTCAATCCCAGTGTTTTGGAACAGACTGTCACAAAGACAAAAACAGTCTTTTTCCCCCTCTTGTTACAATGTGTGGGATAGCAGGACCACTCAGTGAAGCAATGTGAATTGCATATGGACCTGAGGGTATGTGGGTGTATGTGTGCATGCGTTTGTAAAAGTCTATTTGTGCAGGATGGTTAGAGTTCTTTCAGTCCAGTGCCCAGCTTCAGAATAAACTGAAAACCTGAACTAGTGTGCAATAATTAATCGACTACAGAGGTGCACAGAACTCTTTCACTGAGACACAATACCTTTCAGAGATAACGCGCATGTCCGCTTTGCAATGAAAGTTCAATTATCTTTTCTAAGTGCATTATTTAAAGCCTTTTAACAGAGACAACAGCATAGGACTTGAGTACAATCTCAGAAATGGATATTTACAAAATTGCTGCATCCTCTTTTATATGTAAAGGATGTGGAAAGGGTGTTGGCAGTTCGTCTTTGTGTCTGGGGTTTTCCTCTGAGACTCCACTGTCTATATCCCAGAGGCGCACGCACACATACACACACACACACATACACACACACACACACACACACACACACAGTCTTTGTCATGGAGTTACATATCAATCCAACATCGCCCCCTACAGGCAGAGAACGGTGCCCTGTGTACTTTGTGGTTTTTACTGTAATATAATGCAATCCTGATGTTTTGTTTTGTTTTGTTTTCTTCCTCACACTTATTTCAGCTTGATGAGAGTCCTTTTATCAACGGAAAGATAACGCACAAGATCACAGTTGTGCCTACTGCAAACCTGTCTGTCTCCTGCACAGTCTCCAATGAGTTTGGCATGGACACCAGGGTTATAAATGTCTCATCCCGTAAGTACCATGTGGTAATAAAGCCTTCACCGCCCTCCGTTTTCTGTTTTTTTCTTTTTCTTTTCTAAGACATAACACAGTAATCCGCCTTTCTCTACTCACTAACTCTGTCTGCATGTTCTCTTGGGATAATGTTGAAATATTGTACATCAAATATTGGTGTAATTTAACAGTTGTGTACTAGAGAATAAACCTCTTGCACACTTGTTTTTTTTTTTTAATCCTCTGATAAAATGTGGTTTCATA
The DNA here is from genome assembly GCA_029814465.1 of Ostorhinchus cyanosoma. Taxonomy (NCBI): domain Eukaryota; kingdom Metazoa; phylum Chordata; class Actinopteri; order Kurtiformes; family Apogonidae; genus Ostorhinchus; species Ostorhinchus cyanosoma. The sequence goes on along the minus strand of JAPTYQ010000006.1, from coordinate 26,368,404 downwards.
TTGTTAGTGCAACCGCCAGTTCTGTGTCTGTTTTATGTAAACCAGTCACTCCCTCAAAAAAGGTCAATATTATACTGGAGGACATTAAAAACGCACAATGAAATTGATCACTTGTAGACATTTCAGGCCATAAAATAGACATGTATGTAAATGTTCGTTGAGTAATCCATTCATAAACACAAATCAAGATAATTCCAGGTCATGTAATGGCTGTAATTATCATGAAATTAGAGATGTGCAAATGCTGATGGAATTTTCATCGTCACTATCATGTGTTACCGCCACCGACATGAAGCAATGTATTGACTTGTGTGAGTCTCAGAGTCTGGGCTACTGTCACAGCAGATGACAAGAATCCATCTCAGAGATGTACCAGGCGGATATAGTGAGTTGTAGCATGTGGATGGCCGCTGTGAAGTTGATCTACGGTGCTGCCAGTCTGTCTATAATGTCTATTTAGCCGTGATATAGAGCGGTGATGAGCTCCAAAGCATCTGGCTACAGCTGTCTGTACACCTCGCTGGTAGAATACCGATGATTCGTTCCCGTTGATTTGTTCTCATGATGGCAACTGATATGATGAGTGTGTTTTTATAGGGAGTGGTTGACGTGTATAACTCACAAACAACAACATGTGGATTAATCCTGACTTTGAAAGCATTAATGGATTTTCCACAAGCTGAGTAGATTGATTTATTATTAACACAAGGGTCTTTTAACCCTCAAAGACCTCTGATGGTTTTTGTGACAACATCCAAATGAGTTTTTCTCTTTTTTTTCCTCTCTTTACATTTGACCTTTCAGAATCAGAATCATTTAAGACACATACAGGCATAAGGATAAATATACTATACCTGAAGACAAAGCCAAAAGCAAGTTATTTTGGATCATGGTCTGGTTTAGCGTCCTTTCCCAACTGACTTATCACCTTTTATTATAATATTACTCTGGATTTTGCATATTTCAGTGAAAGTCAGATATTTTACTAGATTTAATTTGCTGATAATATAGATGTTCATAAAAGCTAAGTACAAATTCAGATGTTAGCATAGCAAAACAGCAAAAACTGAGGAGAAAGTGTTTTTTTTTTTGTTTTTTTCAGAAAAACATATCATTGGCTGAACATAAAAACAAGCATCTATAACCACTGCCATTAGTTTTATTGGTAAATCAATATTACAGAAGATGAAAGTGTTTCCATCTTCACTACAGAGCCTCCGAATGTCCAAACAAGACCGACAAGACATCTGACGGCGCTGAAAAGTAAAAAAAAAAAAAAAAAAAAAACTATAAAACTGAACTTTATCTGTGTTATTGTGAATATATGTATCGGTAGGATTAGTGGCTCAAAACTTATTACGCATTTTTGGATGAGTAGATGTTTAAATCTTAGTGAGTTGAGCGTGACGACTTGGTAAAAACAATAAATAGTGTCTGACATTTCTGAAGGTTTAGGCCAATTTTTTCTGTTACGAAATTGTGCGTTTTTAAAGTCACTGAGTAGAGTTGAGGTTAAAATTCCTCCACAAAAACAGAGATGTTCAAGTAAGGCTTGTGAGGTTTGACTAGAATAAGTACGAGGGTTCTCATATGAGCTGTGCAGGTTTTTACAAAGGTTTTCGATTAATCCCTGAGTGACATTTCTCTTCGTTCACTTTACAACATCATTGTACTGATGCCTTTAGTTCTGTGTTACCAGCTGTATGCATGCACTACCACTGTGCACACTTGGTGCAGTATTAATACCATGTTTTCTCTGTCTTACTTACTCATTCCTGTGTGTTTGGGATGGCACTTCACCTCTCTTTTCCTCTTTCTCGTATGTTGGGATGCTGGACCTAATCTGTCTCCTCTCTGAATTATTTGCATGCAAAGTAGTCTATAAGTAGTGGTGGTCGTAGAATAGAGACTTTTTTTTTCTTTGGCTTGTAAAACAACTTCTGGACAAGTTTGTTTTTTTTACGTTTGGTTGGACGTTAATTTTTTATTTTATATCTGATTTCAGTATTTGAGGAGGTGAGAATGGATAAACAAGGTAAGTTGTAGTGGTCTTTTTGCTTGTAAGAAAGGATGGGAAGGGGGGGGTGAGTGAGTAGAAACTCAAGGGGAATAAAGTGCTGTTGTCGGAAAGAAGCCAAATATTTACCCTTAACACCCCCTTGACTGAGATACAGGAAAATCAATCTTTGGACAGTGTGTTTCTGATAATTAAAGCATACATCGAAGGTGGAGGAGGAATGAAACTACCAGCATCCTGACAAAAATGTCAACATCTTTGGCTGATAATTGAGTCAAGACATAAGACAATCTGCCTTTTACATATAAACTCAGTGATTCATAATCATATACAGTGCGTATGTGTCCATTCATCAATGCATTGATTACATATAATGATTTTTTTCCCCTTAATCTACATTTATATGAATCCCGGCCGGAGCTCTACAGTGAAACGTGCCTCCCATGTCTCTGAATTCTCCGTTTCGCTTTGTTGCAGATCAGTCGGATGACAGCGACCAAACCAAACTGGTGATCGGAGTAGTGGTTGGTCTCCTTGTGGCCACTGTGGTTGTAGGCCTGGCATACTGGGTTTACATGAAGAAATCCAAGTAAGAACATACTGTGTAGAAATGAAGACATAAATAATTTAGAATAAGAGACAAGTAGTCTGAAAGGAAGATGCTTCCAGATTAAAAGTAGTCACCAAATTGTGGTTACTGATCAAGAAAATGTCAGTCAAAAGTGTGAGATGGCTGTAGTTAAGATGCAATAATGGGTGAAAATTAAAAACCCTGTGAATTCATAAAAGAATGGGTTTTACTGAAAAGGTATCTTTATCTCTGAGCTTCCAGTTCTACCTTAAAACGCCGTCTTTGCATTAGAATACTTTCACTGTTCAGATTCTTCCTAATGTCAGACTTAAACCTACGTTTACATGAATACTTGATCATATGTATCTTAAACTAACCAGCACTTTTGCTCGTTATTTTCCACTTCATCTTATCAAAATGTGTTAGATTTAGCTTAGTTTCTCTCTGATACAGATAATTTTCAAAACACTGCAAAACAGTAGTATTAATAATACATCTATGTGTAAATTAGTTTGGAGAAAATTAATTAAACATGGAGTTATGGAGTGAGCACAATATAAATTAAGTACAGCCTTAAAACTAGTCTTCTCTACACAATGTGAATACAGGATAAGGAGAAAATGTAGAAAGTAGACTTCATAATATCCCGTTGCCCATAAAGTTGGAATAATATTGTTTTCAGATACATTCCTCTTTCCTTTCCTTTCCTTTCCTTTCCTTTCCTTTCCTTTCCTTTCCTTTCCTTTCCTTTCCTTTTTTTTGTTTTTTTTTTAACACACCAGTAATCATGTTTGATTTGGTGCAGTGATCACATACTGAGTCCCAGTTACACTTTATCTATCAAGAATAA
>JAPTYQ010000006.1:26338494-26349011 GCA_029814465.1 Ostorhinchus cyanosoma | reverse complement strand
AAATTTATAATCAATTGATTCATACAAATAAAAAATAAAACAAAATATAGTGCTGCATTTCTTAAAACACAGCCTTTGCTTGTGCTCTATGTGCTCTATCATCTTACAGCTCCTCTTATTTCTGTCAGTGGATGTGTATTTTTTCCTTTTCCAAAGCTGGGTCAGCTTTCTAACGCTTTCAGATGGAGTGCAGGTTTTGGGCTGTGCAGCTATTTTGCTGTCAGGCTCTTGTGTTGAAAGCAGCGTCTAAGTGTGCCAAAGTTCAATTTTATTTCTTGTTTATTTCTTGTTTTCTCATTGGAAAATGGGAGCAGCTCTGCCCTGGCAACAAAAGTAGGCTATTTGCATACTGCGTTGTGATTGGTCTGTGCATTGATGGGCTTGCCAAATCACGCTGTATCTCTGTGGTGATAGGCTATGCTAATTAGGTGCTGTTGCTGGGATTCTGAATAGTGGTTACTGTGTAGCACTGGTGAATTGTGTTGTCTGGTGAGAGATGCTGATAGCTGAACATGCTATTTAATAATTTTTTGATTCCTTCTGGCTTAAAATGAAGGATGATTCACTGTACAGTGTGGAGATGCTTTACCTTCACCCCTTTTTACTGTTAAACTTGCTGTTTTGCTCCTTTTTCTTCACAAAGGTTGATATCTTACTGCTATATTATGTTTTGTGGTTATCTTATTGTGCTTTTTTGTGACTTTACATGTTTTGCAAAAGACACTATGTATTAACCTGACATTTCTTTTAACAACAAATGAATCCTTTCTATTGTTCTTAACATATGTTCATTTTTGTCTGTTTTAAAGTGTGGACTAAATTATTTCATCATAATGAAAATGCATATAATACAACTAGATTACATATTTGCATTTTCATAGTTTTTTTTTCATCCTAGAGGTAAATTTAAGATATCTTTGGGTTGACACAATTCTCACTGTTTACTTTAAAGATTAAATAATCCATATTTGCATTGTTTATGCAAAATAAGTATAAAATATCTGTAGTTTTCTGTTTTTAGGCCAAAATCAACAGTTTTAAGGAGAAAATACTGTTGTTTTACTTAAATTATTAACCTTTTTGCTTCTCACTGTTTGTTTAATATAATTTTAAAATGCAACTCATGGCAGCATTAATTTCTTTCAGGAGGAGAGACTTCAGCATGCAAACCTTCGTCCGTCCGGCTTGCGCCCTCTTTTTCTTTACACACTGCTGGTCTTCAGATGGCTGCTCCAATGCCCCATACGCACCAGCAGTACAGTGACCGCCACCAGCCAAGCACTGACCAATCTGTTACGGTCTTACCGTACAGCGACCAGACACCACAGCTCACTGCCAATCAGGTACACTAATCTTATCTACAAGCAGCTCTTAGATTTCTTTTAGACATAATGTGTTAAGTTACTACAACTGTACTACTTGTATTAGATGAAACTCTACTTCCTTTTTTCCTACTGTCACCAGGCAGACTAGCTGCTTGTGAAATGTTTTTATTTTGCTTAATGACATACAAACATTATTGTTACAGTGTTCTTCATTTGAATAAATATAATATTTAGATTTACCCATTTCCCAGTTACTTAGGACTACAGCATATACTGTTTGTTTCTAAAATGTATGTGATTTTTCTCTTTTGGTACTTCAGAGGCACATGCCCCAGTGCTTTCGTGACCCAACTTCAGCTCCCCTGAGGAAGCTCTCCATTGACCTTATCAAAACATACAAACACATCAATGAGGTTAGCATAATGCATCCTTAAATGAAAATATCTGTGTGACGTTTATATTTTCCAAAATACTCATGTAATTGATTTAATATTGGATATGAACACACAATAATGAACATAATAATCATGTTATTTGTTTTCTCAATTCTTAGGTGTATTATGCAAAAAAGAAGCGACGGCACCAACAGGGTCAGGGTGAAGACTCCAGTCACAAAAAGGAGAGGAAGGTCTTTAATGATGGCTATGACGATGATAACTATGACTACATCGTCAAGAATGGGGAGAAGTGGATGGACCGCTATGAGATTGATTCCTTGATAGGAAAAGGATCATTTGGACAGGTGCATGATTTCAAAATACTTATGCACCCAAACAAGTTTTGAAGATGGATATTTGAATTTTACCCTTTATACATGACATCAGGACTGCCACCCTTTTTGTTGTCCTTTCGTTTTATATTCACTTAACATTTTAATTGTCACTGATTGATCTTAAAAACAATCACTCTAAAAATATGAAATTTCTTTTGTTGCTGTGTTTAGGTTGTGAAAGCATATGACCGAGCAGAGCAAGAATGGGTTGCCATTAAGATCATCAAGAACAAGAAAGCTTTCCTCAATCAAGCTCAGATTGAAGTGCGCCTCCTAGAGCTAATGAACAAACATGATACCGAGATGAAATACTACATTGGTAAATAAAATCTCGAAATCTGCTTCCATTGTGATTAGATAAGAAGTAAAGTTGGCTTTGCTTTGTTCAGTGGTTTATAATGTATTTAATTTGTTTCCTAGTTCACTTAAAGCGTCACTTCATGTTCCGGAACCACCTCTGCCTCGTGTTTGAGATGCTTTCATATAACCTGTATGACCTGCTCCGAAATACCAACTTCCGCGGCGTCTCACTCAACCTCACCCGGAAGTTTGCCCAGCAGCTATGCACGGCGCTGCTCTTCCTGGCCACACCTGAGCTCAGCATCATCCACTGTGACCTGAAGCCAGAGAACATCCTCCTCTGTAACCCCAAGAGGAGTGCCATCAAAATAGTGGACTTTGGCAGCTCATGCCAACTAGGACAAAGGGTATCTAGCTGCATTCTTACATCTCACCAATAAAATTAATGTGGTCAATATTATCTTATTTTTCAGACAAATGCTAGCTGGAGTGTTAGTCTTAAATATAGATATATTATGTAAGTTGAAGTCTACACATAAACAGTAAATCTACACTGCTACTAGCAATATACTATGTTTTTGCAGATATACCAGTATATCCAGAGTCGCTTCTACCGTTCCCCAGAGGTGCTGCTGGGAATGCCCTATGACCTGGCCATCGACATGTGGTCCTTAGGTTGCATCTTGGTAGAGATGCATACTGGAGAACCCCTCTTCAGCGGCGCTAATGAGGTAAATATGCAGCTTTAGTAATTAAACTTACGAAGAGCAAGTATTTACTATTATTGACATAATTTGCTGTATAGCCTTATAATGTCATGCTGAAGATTAAACTTGACTTTTATAAGACTGAAAAGTATACATTACTTACATGTCAAGCTTTGAATATTTTGGCGTTCTTAAATAATACAGAGTGCTTTGAAAAATTAGTAATAATAGCTTCCTGCATGCGAATCTTATGATCTGCAACATTTAACATGACAGGTAATGGGAATAGAAATATTTTGTGACTTTGCTGCCCTTAATGGTCCTCAAGGAACACATTAGTGACTCTCCCCACTGACTGCAGTTTAAAATTAATTTGGTCAATAATTTGTTCCTTAGGTGGACCAGATGAACAAAATAGTCGAGGTTCTTGGCATCCCGCCTAATCACATAATGGACCTAGCCCCAAAAGCCAGGAAGTTCTTTGAGAAGCTTTCGGATGGTACATGGAGTGTTAAGAAGACCAAAGATGGCAAAAGGGTGAGCTCACTTCTGCCATTCTACTTCATACTAGAATATCTCTTTTGCAATTTTGGTTGAAACCCAAAGAGAGTCTGTGATGACATAACAATCTCTGATGAATAAGTTTCTCATTTTCTGTGTTCTCTGGTTTAAACAGTATAAGCCTCCAGCCTCGCGGAAGCTCCACTCCATCCTGGGTGTGGAGACAGGGGGTCCGGGTGGCAGACGAGCAGGGGAGTCTGGCCATGCTGTCGCTGACTACTTGAAGTTCAAGGACCTGATCCTACGGATGCTGGACTATGACCCTAAGAGCCGCATCCAACCCTACTATGCCCTGCAGCACAGCTTCTTTAAGAAGACTGCGGATGAGGGGACCAATACAAGCAGCAGCGTGTCTACAAGCCCCGCATTAGAGCAGTCCCAGTCTTCAGGAACCACCTCTAGCACCTCCTCAAGTTCAGGTAACTGCTGTCGATAGCCAATGGGAAAATGGACTGAGACTGTTAATTTTATATTGAATGAAACTCTTTGTCAGCTGTTTGTTAGTAGTTGTGTTCCAACACACTGTGAGAAAGATACCTGAGAATTTAGATTTTGATATTAAAATCTACCATATTGCAAAGGATGTGTTTTGTAAACATAATCTGTTCCTTGTCTTACATTTGATGGATCCTTTGTTAAGGCTGCAAGACTGACACTTTTGTTTATCCCCCAGGAGGGTCATCTGGGACAAGTACCAGTGGCAGAGCAAGATCAGACCCAACCCATCACCACTTACACAGTGGAGGACACTTTGGCACGGCTATGCCAGCCATCGATGGTGACTCCCTCTGCCCACAGGTCAGTGAAATGATTAAAGACCAGAAATCATATCTGATACAAGGTGAAATTATTTGTGCAGTGTAAACATTAACTTGAAATGGTAACAACGGTCAATAGATAGCATTACACTGGTATTAGCTGCTGGAACAGCTGGATCAAAATATTTCCACAACCAAACTGTTGTAGTAAATTTGCCACGCATTCCATTGAAAACTTTAATAGAGTTATGTTTTGGGTAATAGTAGTTTGTGAAGGCAGGCTCTAATGTGTCAATTTCTGCCATGTAACATCATTAAACATCTGTTCCACTTACTAAAGCAAATGTATCTGTTACTTTGCTTGATATTGACAGGCAAGACAGCCTTACCCACCTCCGCTGGTGTGGGGAGGTGGGGTCGGCCCAGAGTCAGTCACTGGAGAGACCCATCCAGTCCAGGAGACCACCTTCCATGTTCCCCCTCAGCACCCTAAGGCCCTGCATCCCCACTCACATACTCATCACCATCACGGGCAAATGATGGCTACACGGCCACGCCCACGCCACTACACCTCCCCAACACACAGCTCTTCGACACAGGACTCCATGGAGGTGGTTCATGGCCATCTGTCCATGACCTCCCTGTCTTCCTCTGCCTCCTCTTCCTCTACATCGTCCTCTTCCACTGGGAACCATGGCAACCAGGCCTACCAGCTCCGCCATTTGCCCGCCGGAGCTCTTGACTTTGGTCAGAATGGTGGGCTGAGCATGGGGCTAGGTGCCTTCTCGAACCCACGGCAGGAGACTGGCATGGCAGCGCACCCTGCATTCTCCATGGGCACGAACACAGGGCCTGCCCACTACCTAGCGGAAGGCCACCTGGGCATGAGGCAGGGCATGGACCGGGAGGAGTCTCCAATGACTGGAGTGTGTGTGCAGCAGAGTTCTATGGCCAGCTCGTGACTGCACTGACATTTGGCTGTGTGTTCCCCCTGTGCGTCATTTTTAAGGTGGTGTTTTTTACTACAAGGTGTGTTGAGAACAAAAGCTGCTCACGTCAGAAGGGAGATATCACTGAACCGCTACTACAGAGAAAAACCTTTGTTAAAAAGTATATATGTAATTTTCATCAGTTTTTCTTTTGCAATCATTAGGCACAAAATAATACTGCGGAATAACCATAGTGAGATTGAGACATCCATCTTACCATTTCACCAGTTTCATGTAACCACCAAGTAATCACCATATGGTATTATGTGGCAAAATCTTCTAAGGAGCATTTCAGAGCAAAGGTTGAAGCTGTTTTGCAGGTAGTTGTTGGTGATGAAATGCTTGGCGTCCTCTTTCGGTTCCAACTGTGGACTGCCTGACATTACTGTTCCACTGGTTCTTCATTATTTTGCCCTTTTTTAAGTGAAATTTCACGAAAAAGCTGCTTGTAAATCCTGTAGCTTGACAATGAGGGGAAGTGTTTGCGGTGATATTTCTTGTTATTGGTCTTGGTATTGTGTAACTCTTTTTTAAGGGGAGCACATAGCAGTGGAGTCCCTAATAGCGTGTGCTGGCCGGATGGAGAGGAGAACCCCGCAGGTGGATACTGGCACCAACGGGGTCAAAGGAGAGGGAAGCACCACCCCTCAAGCCTAGAGGCCCTGTAGTTCTGCAAGCTGCAAGCGGGCCCGGCACAGACGAGAGCAGCGATGGGCATGGGAGACGAAAGGATCCAGCCCAGTGAAAGGAAGACAGTCAGTGGCTGGTTCTTAGATAACCCTTTGGCCTTATGACTCATGGACTTGGAATGGGATGGAGCTGGACATTATCATTTGAATTAAGATGGCTTTTCTCTATTTTTCTCTCCAGACAGCCCTTAATTCTTTAAGGAAATTAAAACAACCTAGAAAAGGTAAATAAGAATGGTAATTTGAGGCCTTTCTCGACAAAGATTTCTTCTTCAGCAGGGCCCCACATAACAGGGTCTTATTGTACACAACAACCTCCTAAACATTACTTCCTTGAAAATCTTACTCACTGGTTAAGGATTTTGCAGTGGAAAGAACTATCTATTCCAGAGTCTACCCTTTTATGTTTTGTTATTTTTCCCTTTTGCATGTAGTTCCTCATCAGAACCACCTGCACAAGTCTCTCCATCCAAAACATGGAAACTGAAGAAAAAAATGAGTTAAGTGACTGCCTTTTTTCTCCTCAAATTATGCTGTGAATTTTACAAGAATTTATTTTCCCTTTGGATATGTTTTTATACCAAAGCAGTTGTTTTATAGCATATAGGTGTCTGTAACCAATAATGTAGCAGTTCACCACTTTGACGCAAAGTTTATCAAGATCTTATTTTAACGTCAATACAAACAGCTGCAATATATTACTTTAGCAAAACTGGAGATCGTTGTTGAGACCGTTGGCTATTGTGTATTCTGGCCAGATTTGTTTGCAACGTTTTACCAAAACTGTTTCCATATTAATTGGTAGATTATTTTGGGAGTCTTTTAAAACTTTGGTATGTTAGAGAATTTGGTAGTTACTCTGCAGGCTCCGGAGTAGCAAGATAGAAGCTGATGGTTTAAAAAAAGGAGACTAATGCGTTCTATTTCTGTGTCGTCGTTTTTCTTTTGCCCCCATCATACTATTTCAAAGGGTTGTGCTGCCTTTCATACATCATTTGGTCAACTTGGCTACTTTCTGCCATGAAGCAAGACATTATGTCATTGACTTGGCAGGGTAAGGATAATTGTGGCAAATCAGTTTGTGTTGAATAGTTTTGCTCTGATTTGGTAGGGCAGATCCCCATGATTGTTGTCCTATTCAAAGGGAAAGGGTGCCCGTCAACCCACAATCACATGCTTTGCCTAGGCAGACATGCATGTCCTCAAAACATTACAGTCAATAACCAGATTTTTTTTTTATATCAGGGATTTTGAAGTGCTTTCTTTCTTCTGTTGCTCATTTTACCAGCTTTGAAATGAAAAAAATAATATAAAAAAAAACCTGCCCACAGCCACCTTTCAAATTAAGGGCAGGCCACAGGTCATGCTGTTGTCATTTTGAAGGAGAAACCATCATAAGATATCATGCTTGGTATTTTCCACAAACACAAATGTAAAGCTACCTATATTGAGATTGGGGTTTTATCTGGATGTCAAGGTTAATTGCAAATTTGCAATCATTTTTCATACCCCGCAGAATTTGAGACATTTAGAAACTGCCAGTGGTTTTATTACTGGCACTCATACTGGTACTAAACATTCCAAAAATAAAGACTGAAAAAGAAAAAAAATTGACTGCAGTGACTAGTAAGTGTGCGCCTATTTCAGATCATGCTGATTGACCTCTTATTTAGAGCAGTTGTCATGAAATGCAGCCCCTTTTTAATAGTTGAAATAGAATTTATGTATATATTTATATTTTTTTAATAAAGGAAGTATAGAACTCACTACCTTGCTCCTGCTGGTATGTTGATTATGTTTGTCAATTTGGTGACCATTCAGTGGGCAGGAACTCCTGTTTTCTTAGTGGCAAAACCTTGCCTTTTGGCAAAGGTACTTGACTACATCAGGACAACACTATGAGGTAGGGTTTGAATCAAACAGGGAAAGCTAGATCTTCAAACCTTAATAATTTTCACAGGGTATATTGTAAGTGCATGTACATCACAAACCTTACTTTTTGGTTATATGAGAAGCACATGGTTGAAAAAAGGTTCCATCTTTCATAAGCCTGTTCAGTTTGTGGGTTATACACAAACACGTATACTTGTTGACATATCTGAACACCCGACAGAAGTTGAAATCCTCTTATTTAATTTGAAATTTTCCCTTTCATTTTTGATTTCACATTTTTTCACTTTTTTTGTACATGCAACATGCACTATAGAATTGAACAGCATGGGGGAAAGGATAAGTCCATGTATCCACAGATTGTAAGATCTAGTCAAGACTTTGCTGTGTTTATGACAATGCCCTTTGTATTATATTAAGACAGTCTTATGTATGATATATAAAAAGAAGTTAATTGAATTGCTCTGCGTGTCTTTATTGTTCTTTGTCGACTCCAGCAACATAGCATTTTTCCAATGTGTTTTTTCCTTTTCACCCCCAGTAACATAAAGATACATACCTCACAAAATCTTGCTAAATTCACAAAAACATATCTAATTCATCTATCATAGCAGAAATAACAAAATGTAGTCATACTGTGGCCTTATATAACATAAGAGAAAGTGCTCCTTGATGCCCCGGCTCGTTGGTCTAGGGGTATGATTCTCGCTTCGGGTGCGAGAGGTCCCGGGTTCAAATCCCGGACGAGCCCATTATGTTTTGATTCGGGAATCAACACAGATATGTGGGTGAATCTGATGTGAATGGACACGGCAATAATGACTAGTGTACACCGTTACTGACAGAACATGTCAGGCATTTTAGGCGTTTCAGTGGCCTAAATGGGGTGTCCACCGTGATGCCTGTACCGAAATACTAGAAATTATCTATGTAGTGATGACGTTTTAGTCTCATATGGGGATACTGGGATGATACCTACCGTAAAAGCCACCGCCCCTTACCAAGGAGAAATAAAAACGAGGGCTCGTCCGGGATTTGAACCCGGGACCTCTCGCACCCTAAGCGAGAATCATACCCCTAGACCAACGAGCCATGTGACCATTGCAAAATAGACACACAACATTTAATAAACTTATTCAAAGACTTGTTTTAACATTTTTTAGAGCTTCTGTGTTGAAGGTGACGAGAAAATATTTAAATGTTATTCTACCCTTAACTATATAGACATGCTAACTGGGAGATAGGGACAAGGACGAAGGCTAGCAGTTAGCAAAGAGTAAAAAGGTAAAAACTACTCAGCTGATGATACATGTATCTTCTCCTTCATCACGCCTAGCTCTTTCACCAGTTAAGGGGACTCAATGACTTGACTTTTAAATCAAAAACTGGTCTTCGAATGACTACTAAATGACCTACCCATGAACATTTATTGACAGACTTGACGGTCCAACCCTCGGCAGTTAGCTAAAATAGTCTGCATTCTGCTGCGTTCGTGAATTAACCAGAAGGTGGCAGCAGTGTGCTTATGCAAGCCTGCTGTCATCAGAAAGACAAAGGAGATGACGAAGAAAAAATTGAAGTCTTTTCATTGGACAAAAAATCGGGTTGTTGTAAGCCCAACCAGCCAATAGGTATGAAATGACCAGTTTTACCATTTGTCCAATCAGAAGACTCGAGGGCGGGACAACTACCTGCGAGACGATTTCTCTGAAGTGTACCATTCTCAGTGTGTTGTCAACTCTGTGCTCATTTAGAGTGTTTTACCTGAGACTACAACTGTCTTGCCGCGGTCGTTTAGGTATTTGTGTCGGTTCTAAATCTAGCTGTGAGTTTGCTTTGGTTTTAGAAACACAACTGAAGTTCTTAGTTGATATTTGTCACCAAAGTTAGCCAATGCTAACCCGCTAGCCTGAAACATGCCAAATTTTTGCGCGGCACCGAATTGTACACGGAAGAGCACACAGTCCGATTTGGCTTTTTTTCGCTTTCCACGGGACCCAGAGAGGTAAGACGATATTTGCAAAATAGAAATTATTTAATGTTAATTTTGACATATCATGGCGTGGAGAAGTTAGCTAATGCCAACTCCGTGGTGTCAGAGCGCGTGAGGGTACACAAGACTCTGAGGTAAAACGTCCTTAATTATTTTTGTCAATATTGAATGTTGAAAAAAAAAAAGTGGTCATCCGTGTATAGGTCAGTCTTAAAAACTATGGCTGAGTTGGCAACTTCATTGTAAATAAGTGTGAAAGTGTGCAGTAAAAATAAATTGAATCATCAGTCACCTCTGGTGACCATAGACCCTAATATTGTACTACTAACTGGAATATATGTCCAAATACTCAGCTGGAAAAGACAGACTCAAGGTAAAGAGAAAGAACTAATATTTGATCACTGTTTTTAAAAGCTTTGTGATGGCTACAAAAACATATCCCAATATAGCCTTGGTATTTTCATATCTGTTTAAAGATAAATATCACAATAGATAGCGTTTACTATTAACAATGAAGAAATGCATTATATATA
>JAPTYQ010000006.1:26309577-26338394 GCA_029814465.1 Ostorhinchus cyanosoma | reverse complement strand
TTCTACTCAAATATGTAAAAATACAAATAACAAATCCATGTAATAACTAAAATAACTACCCATGAATTTAGAAACAGCAAAAAAAAAAAAAAAAATCATACAAATGCTGCAGATTTACTGTCAAAAACAACAATCAAGAAGTTAATTTATACTTGAATGCAAAACTGATTTTAACCCTTAAAAGTCCTCTACATTTAACTTTTACTATTTTATTAGAACATTATCCTCTGCATTTTGTACATGATAGACTTAAGGCAATTCTTTGTCATTATTTCAGCAAAACGACGTAAATTCTAACAGTTAAAGCAACAAAAACCCAACACTTTAGGGCAGACAAACACTAGGAACATAATGAAATAAACACAATATGTAACGGAATGTGTTGTCACTTGATATGTAATAATACTGGATAGCTCTATGCCCTATGTAAATACTTATTTCACTACTTTAGTAACAAAAAACATATTCTCTTGTGCATTTATGTTCAAAGTAGTGTGAGATGTTTGAAACCAGTTGTCATGTAATTTTTTTTTTTTCAAGATGCAGAATCTGGGTAGAGAACTGCCGCAGGGCAGATCTGGAGGCAAAAACATCAGACCAGTTAAATAAGCACTACAGATTATGTGCCAAACACTTTGACCCTGCAATGGTGTGCAAAACGGTGAGTATATCGCGTGTCACTCTTCGTCTCATTTCTGTCCAAAAATCTACTTGTCAGAAATACTTAAATGTTTTTATTATTTTTTCAGAGCCCGTACAGGACAGTTCTGAAGGATACAGCCATCCCCACCATATTTGATCTGACAAGCCACCTGAAAAATCCTCATACCAGACATCGCAAGCGGATTAAAGAACTCGTAAGCAGATGATTAGTTTTAGACAATATTTTATGGTTTCAAACAGCTTAAATATGTATCCAATGCTGAGTATATAACTGAACTTCACTGTATAATTTCAGACTGAAGAGGATATACGGAAGATTAAGGAAAGGAGATGTAAGTTTTTCAGACATTGATTTGTGATTCTAAGTTCAAAATGAATAAATTTAGTTTTATTTTGTATCAGAACTTCATGCATCACTGAGCTTGTTTACATGGACACTAATACTCCAATCATTATCTGGTTTCTGGAGCTGTCAGATTATTCAAGTGATCATTTAAATAGAATAATCTGATATAGTTTATCAGTTAATGGCAGTTATCTGATTATGAGAAATTGCAATAACACACCTGGATTTCTTCCTTCATACTCCAATGTCTTTCTGCATAGAGGTTAATCTGATTTATTTTGTTCTTTTACATCTGCACATGTGTAAAAAAACAATTGGAATCTTAGAAAACGGAAGTTACATTGTCAAACGTGAGTGGAAGACAACAGGAAGTTTAAGTCTACCATCACTAGGTTTGTATGTACTCTGAAAGAAATCTGATAATGGACTGGAGTGTCTAAACCAGAGTTTTTGGTTATCAAATTTCTTAAGTGTGTGTAAATGTGTTAGATCTGATTATTACAATTATCCAATTCCTCAAAGTTATCAGACTTTTATGGATATGTAAACAGACTCAGTGTTTGTTTCCTATCTCTTTACAGTGGCGTCTTCTATCGGACAGCTTCCTTCCAAGAAAGAAGCTGCCTCTGAGGATAGCGTTAGCAACAATGAGGATGAACCTCAACTCTCCACAGAAGAGAAGGAGTTTCGTGACTACCTCAGATCTTTGTTTGAGGTTGTTGTAATGTTGGGAAAACAGACTATCCCATTAGTGATTGATAAAGAAACTAAGGCTGGACACAAGAGAAACAACTTTCACGCCCTTCTTGATTATCGTATGAATGTTGGGGATGAAGCTTTGAGAAAGCGCTTTGAATCCACAGCTGTCAACACAGAATACATCTCTGCAACCCAGCAAACCCAACTCCTGGACATCTGTGAGAACACAGTGAGAGAGGAGATGCTAATGGAGGTGAGAGAGAGTCGCTTTTTCTCCATCGTCACTGGTGACCTTGTTGAAATCACAGATGAGAAACACCTGCCTCTATTTTTACGATATGTGAACCAGAACAATGTCCTCCGAGAAGAGTTTTTGGACTTTGTCCCATTTGATGGTGATGAGTCTGCACTGGTAGAGAGGTTGGAGGCACAGCTGACCGACCGTTGGGGGCTTAGCATGGAGGACTGCCGTGGTCAGGCCCACAAAGCCACAGGCACTTCTACCACTAAGATGAAAGCTGTGGCCGTCTTACTGATGGAAAAGTATCCCCTGGCATTACACATGCCTTGCTCCTCTACTGCACTCAATATCCACCTTGCTAACACTCTGCCTTTTCCTAATGTCCAGATAGTCATGGAAACTCTGAGGAGGATTGGTCATTTCTTTAAGACTCCGTTCACTCAGGATGAACTTGAAAATGCTATCTATGCTCATTACCAGAAAAATGAAGAAAAGGCAGCAACGCTAAGACAAGCCTGTGGTCCACGCTGGACAGAGCAGCACAATGTCTTTGATTTGCTGTTAGATATGATGGCACCCCTTGTGCTATGCATGTTAAGCATAACGGAAAATGCTGATGGAAAGTTTGCTGATTCTGTCACTGCAGATGCATATTCAATCACAGAAATTCTGATGGATTTTGAGGTTGTTGTAACTGTTGTCATCTTAAAGAATGTCCTCACATTTACTAGAGCCTTTGGCAGGAATCTCCAAGGAGAGACCTTGGATGTGTTCTGTGCTGCCAACAGCCTAACTGCTGTCCTGCATTCACTCAATGAGGTAAACGATAACATTGATGTGTACCATGAATTCTGGTATGAAGAGGCTGTGAATTTAGCCACTGTTTTGGACATTCCTGTAAGGGTACCCAGGCTGTTTCTTCGGAAGCACCGTGCAGCTGAGGCAAATGAAATCCAAGCAGAGGCATATTTCAAAGAGTATGTGACTGTGCCTGTGATTTGCAGCATCATGCAAGAAGTGGAAGACATGTTCTCTGAAAACAACCTCAAAGCTCTGAAATGCCTGTCACTGGTCCCTGCTATCATGGGCCAAATGAAGTTCAACACCACTGAGGAGAACTACGCAGACGTTTACCGTAATGACCTCCCCAACCCAGACACACTACCTGCAGAACTTCACTGCTGGAGAATCAAATGGAAGCACAGAGGCAAAGAGGTGCGTTTACCCACCACCATCCATGAAACGCTGCAGCTCCCAGACGTTAAGTTCTTTCCCAACGTGAACTCCTTCCTCAAAGTGCTCTCCACTTTGCCAGTGTTGAAGTATGAGGACAGTAACACTGACACAGCAAGTGAGCGGCTGCAGGCTTATCTGAACAGCATGTCTCCCAAACAGTGGAACAAAAGCCTCGCCATGCTTAACGTTAATACTCATGTCAAGCATGACTTGGATGTCATGGTGGACAAGTACTGTAGACTGTACCCAGAGGACGATCCTGAAGCTGAAGGGGAGTCAGAGGAAGTGGCAGAGGAGGACGGTGGGGTGAAACAATGACATGGACACATCAAACTGACGGGATCTTTAATGTGGCTTCAACTTGTATTTGCTAGTAGCACATATGTGTTTTCAGTTTATTTACACCTTAAATATCAGATATAAAATGTAATTGATGCCATTTCTTTTTTTAGTACTTGTAAAAACCAATGGTGCTTTTAAATTGTGATAATCTTTCAGGAAAAAAAAAAAGCTACATGTGGACTAAAGAAAACCAACAAAACAAAGTGCAAGGCAGTGTTTAGATTGTGTATATATTTCTCTGACATTTGTAATAACTTTTCTACTTTTATTTTATCCCTTCATTATTATTTTTAATAATTAGGTAGTGTTCAAATGTTTTTAATTCCAGCCTCATGATGAAGAATTGTTAGCCTGCGGTGATCAGTTTTTACTGGCCATAAGGCAGGCAGAGCACAAGAGGGAGCAGTTACACCAGGATTAGCAGTATCTATGTCATGATGGTCTGATTTCATACATCTTTAGCTCATAGCAGACTCATTTTGACCTATTTTGACAAGTTAAGAGGCTAGTGTGTTGGATTTTTTTGCAGCAATGTCGTTTTAAGATGTAATAAAGTTCCTTGTTTCACTGTATTGCTTTGTTTGGTAAAGTATTTTCGCAGTCAATCCATGAAACATATTTTATGAGATTTTTTTTTTTCCTTTTGGTACTTGATAGCTTGGCATCAGAGGGGTTAAACCTGTCTCCTCCCTCTTTTGCTGGCCAGACAGTGACGAGCTCAGGTGATAGTTCACGGTGCAAACTCACAGTGCAGACCCCAGGCATCTCGAAGCATCACACAAATGTGGGTGGGGTCGCTTTGATGCGCAACCAGACAGAAATGTGCACTCCACGGCAAACCCCTAAGTCCATTTAAACTTGAGTAAGAACAAACAGCCTGCAGGAGGAGAGAGAGGGAGTCGTGTGGGCTCCGGTTTCTCAACCAAAGACTTAGATCCACTGAAAATAAAGCAGTGAGGACTAACCCTGACTAGGCAGAAACCTTAGAGGGTGAGGGGGCTGAGTGTGCATTTGCAAATCTTCAAGTCGTGGGTAAGACTTTTAACGCTTTTTCCCCCCCTGTTCATAGTTTTATTTTTGTGCATCTCTTCCATTCAGCGTCCTACTATCTGTCATGGCATGGCCGTGCATTACGCGTGCTTGCTGCATCAATCGGTTCTGGAGCGAGCTGGACAAAGCGGACATCGCGGTGCCTTTGGTTTTCACTAAATACTCGGATGTGGCCGAAGTGCAACATCTGCCCCATCACCCGCAGCCGAAGCAGAAGAGAGCCGGTGCCATTGCCATAGAAACCCAGCCGCATCCAGGGGAGCAGGAGGCTGGAAAGGCACCGCCCGCGACGGGTGCCGCAGCGGGCAAAGATGGCTCTACTGCGTCCGTCATGCGCCAAGACTTCAAGGCGTGGAGAGTGCGCCCCGAGCCGAGCTGCAAACCCAAGAACGAGTACCAGCCGTCCCCGGCCCCGTTCAACACCGAAACACAGTATCAGAAGGATTACAAAGCCTGGCCTATACCGAAGAAACACGACCACCCCTGGATCCCCAAACCGAGCCCCACCGGCGGCCGAGACGGGAGCGCAGGAGGCACCAAGACGGAGCATGTGGCCGCCGAGGCCGAGAGCGGCCCGGAGAAGAGCGAGATAGAAGAGAAGATACAGGAGAAAGAGTCCAAGGAGGTGGTGAAGAGAGCTCCAAAGAGGGAAAAGTCGATGGAGAGGAAAGCGGGTGATAAGACGGAGGGGCAGGTGGTTGGAGATGTGAGCGCAGAGCAGAGGAAAGGCAGAGCAGCGGCGGACGCACTCAACAGACAGATCAAGGAGGTGATGTCCACTTCCAGCAGCTACAGGTAAACAGATGACAGCGAAAACTACACCCAAAACACACAGTTCCTTTCCGTCTTGCAAGTTGCAACTATAGATGCTGCCATTATTTCCCTATTGTTTCCAGACTTGTAGTTAATATTATCCCACACTGTTCTTTCCTGGTGATAAAACATCATTAACTTGCAGGTTTTTTTCCCCCTCACATCATTTATGCCACAGGCCTATTTGTATTGAAGGATGCGAGTTCTCTTGTTACATCCTCCAGTAATTTCCAAAAGCAAACTGATATTGCCACAGATAAAGGCTGAACTATTGATTTTTTGCTGCTTTATCCTCCCTAAGAGTACTACAAATCAATGATGAAGCCCATGAATGAGCAAACCAGTAAAAGGCTCTGAATTGAATTGTGTGTCTTATCGTGGTTTCTTTATGCAGGCTTCCTTCAAATTGAATTAAGGATGTATAATACATGCAAGTAAACAAAAACGGTCTGGCTTCATTCTGCCTTAACTGAATATTAATAAACTCAACACAGGGCATATGGCAAGCTTTTTATTTAAAGCCGCTCTTGTTTAAACAGCTTTTAGGCTAGTGTAAATAAAAAGAAACTTATGATGATAATAAACTTAATGCACCACCTCACAGTTTTCAAATGCTAGATTAGTCATTCGGAAGCAATACTAACTTAAAAATACATCAGAAAGTTATTAGATGTTACTATTTGATAACCTTTCAGCCGTGCATTCTCCAACTGAACGCCCTCCTAATTTCCTCCTAATGCAATAAAAACATCCTTAGTTCTTATTAGCTTGTGTTCATATAAAGCATCAGTTTGTGTCTGTTTTTAAGAGTATCTACTTGCATATCAGATATTATAAGATCAGGTTTGAAGATGAACTCTGAAAATAAGCTACTGTAAAAGAAATGAATGGATGAACATGATCCTGTGATGCAAAATAAAACACATGAAGTCATACAGGAGCAGGAGAAGTCTGTGCATTATGTGTTATGGCGTTTTCAGGTCAGTTTGCATCTAAGTGGACATGCAGTAAAATGACCTCCTGTTACAGCAAAATGCCAGCCAAGGATATTTGGTAACGCTACTGAATGCATATACAGCATCCAATTATTTCTAAAACCTTTATGTTCGCCTCACTCCACTGTTTTTAGGACCGAGTTCAAGGCATACAAGGATGTGAAACCTGTGAAGCCCATCAAAGCTCCTTCCCAGTTCAAACCGTTTGTGGAGGAGACCAGTCTGGAAACCAGCTACAGTGCCACATTTAAGGGGGAGCAGGTGAAGGCTCACCCCACTGACAACAAGCTGCAGGAGCGCAGGAGGATACGCAGCCTTTACAGTGAACCTAGCAAGGAGCCCACCAAGGTGAGAACAGGGTCATGCACAGATCTACTGAAATGAGGGCAAAGCTTTCAATGTACTGGCACCACCATATACATTCTGAGGTACGTTCACGCATTAAGTACAAAGAAGTTCCTGATTTATTGTCAGATGTAAAACTTTATTAGCCCTGCCATATCTTAAGTTCAGCACTTGATGTTTAACACAGTGTATAAAGACGTAATGTGTTAATCAAACCAAGTTTCTTAAGTGCATGTAATTACTTTTCAGACTTCATACATTGGCGAAAACAATATATCAGATTTTTGTTTTGAGAAATTTCAATATAGTGAATAATCTGATGATGAATATATTACCCATGCGTACCGATGAGATGCAAGAATTATTTGTAAGAAGTTTAACTAAACCAAGTATAATCTGGAAATGTGGCATATTTCACTCATTAGTCTGATTTTTTTTTTTTTTTTTCACTGCTTCGTCTTAATCACTGACTTTATACCTTTTTAATACTTTCAAAAAACTTGGATTGGTATCTTCGTGCATGCTAACAATAGGTTCAAAGTGTCTTCAGTGGTGTGTTCATATGGCCACTCCCTCTCTCATTCTTGTAGGACTTCTCAGAGACTGACAGCTCTGTTCTTAACCTGCTGTAGTCAGGTGTGTTTTCTGTTTCTTCTAGAAGGCATGGAGGCTGACCTCTGACTGATCAGACACAAACGTGCATACTGTACACACACATGCACACACCCACACACACATACACACATGCACACGCACACACACAACACAGTATGCACTTTGGCCAGTACCAACTGTATCCACATTTGTCACCAAGCTGCCAAATGCAAACCTCCAAAAAGTATTAGACACATTTTCACTGTTTTTCCCATCTCTCAGCCAGCACTGCCCACCACTTTTTTTTTTTAATTTAATAGATTTTGGTTATTAATCATAAAGTGGGTTTCTGCAAGAGGATGGCTTCATTAGTGGATGGAAGAAAGGGCACTTAGATGTTGTTAACGTGTAACAAACAGAAGCATTTGTTACCAAGTTAATAAAAAACACATTAAACAGATGTGTACAATAAAGGGCTCTATTTTGGTGAAAGGGTGTGGTGCAAATTGCATTGAGCAAAATGGGTTTCCTTCATGTCTGCAGCCAAGTGATGGGCATGGTGAGAATCTAATTTCAGTGTCTGTAGAAAACTCCCTTTAATTTGTCACACATAATTTTTATATGAGAAAAATTGAGCTCAAGTCGCTGACATATTCAAATATAATGAATCCCAAAAAAAAAGTTGGAACACATATAAAATAGAATTAAAAACAGAATCCAATGATTTGCACTTCTCCTAAACCCATATGTTATTGACAATACAACATGAAAAATATATCAAGGGTTTATTGTGAACTGAGTACAATACAATGGTAAGAAAAAGGGTAAAAAACAAAAAAGGTCATTTAAATTGGCAGCATCACATCTCCAGAAAGTTGGAACAGGGGCAACAAACAGCTGGAAAAACAACTGAGTCTAAAAATATGCATCTTGAGGAACCTTTTCTATCTATTTAGGTTATTTGACAACAGGTCAGTAACATGACTGGGGATAAAGAAAAAAAAACACCACCGTAGAGTGTGAAGTAAATATGGGCAGAGGTTCATCAATCTGCACAATCCTGCACTAACAAATTGGGAAACAATTATAGAATAATGTTCCTGAATGTAAACACTACAAAGACTGATATAGTCAAAACATTCTGAGAATCTGGAGACGAGGTTTAAAGTCAGTATTACATGTCAGTGACCTTGATGTCCTCAGGCAGCACTGCATTATTATTATTATTAACAGTAATAATAATAATAATAAGAAGAAGAAATTGCATTTATAATGCACTTTTCATTCAGCAGAATCTCAAAGTGCTCAAAAAAAGAAAAAAATGTAAAAAAAAAATACCAGACATGATTCTGCAATAGAAATCATTGCATAGATCATCAACACTTCCAGAAATGACAGACGACAAATGCAGGTTAAAGCTCCGTTATGCAAAGAAGAAGCAACGTGTGCTCATTTAAAGTGGACTGAGGCAAAGTGGAAAAACGGAGACGAATCAAAACGTGTGAAATTCTGTGTGGAACCATGGGGGCTGTGTTCTCCAGACTAAAGAGCAGAGGGACCATCTGGTTTGTTATCAGCACTCTGTTCAAAGGCCTGTGTCTCTGATGGTATGGGGGTGCATTAGTGCCTATGGAATGGGAATCTGGAGAGGCACCGTCAGTGTTGGAAGTTAATGCAGGTTTTTGGACCAGATATACTTCCATACATCTTGCATACTTAAGCAGGACAAAGCTAAACTGCACACTGCATCTATTACAGGCCTCGTAGTAGATGAGTCCTGGTGCTGAACTGGTCCGCATCCGGTCCAAACCTTTCAGAAATCGGAAACATTTGGCACATTTTGAAACTAAAAATATGACAAAGAACACCCCCAGACTGCTGAGGAGCTTGAATCCTTTATCAAACAAGAACGGGATAAAATTCTCCTTCTGAAACTCCACCAACTGTTCCCCCAGATGTTCACAGACTGTTGTTGAAAGTACGCAGCGGTAAACAGGGCCATGTCCCGACGTCTCGGAGAAATGTCGCTGCCATTTTATTGAAATTGATATGTTTTCTATGTTCTATTGTGAATAAACGATTGGTTCATGAGGTTTGCAAATCATTGAATTCTATTTTTATTTACATTTTACACAGTGTCCTTACTCTTTTAGAATTGGGGTTTGTAGAAGTGTTTAAATAAAGTGCTCAGTTCGTTGTGAGGCAGTAATAACATATGTAGAAACTAAACCCCTAGATGTCATGTGCATGTTTCGCACACTTGTCATAAGGTATATTTGGTGACTAAGTAAATGAATAGTGACTTCGACTCATTCTGCCTCGTCCCGTTATGAACAACAACAGCAGCCGACTGCGACAACATGAACACGTGCCCACTTACCGCTCTTTACATCTTCACAGAAATAGAGCCCTTCATTTGTTTTTTTTTTTTCTTTCAGAAGCAGCATTATGCAAACATTTATCATCTCTTACAATTTACAAGGTGTAAGCTTTGTTTTCCAGCAAAAGTTGAGCATGCTTTTTTGCTGTTTTTACATTAACCCATTGATATAACTTGAATGTTATAATGCTTAGCTCTGATAGTATGTTCCTTGATTAATAAGGGCATCAACCTGCACTTAACAAGTCAGCTGAGGAAATCATATAATCTTAAGGTTCTGTTGAGTGGAATGTTACCAAAAAAAAGACTAACTTCATATACTAATATAAGAGGATGTAAGATTGTTAGAGGCTAATACTGGTGAAAAACCTGCACGAATCACTGTATAAAGGAAGAGGCACAAATTCACCTTTTGTGCTGTTTTGTTTTCTTTTGTCTTCATTGCACTAACCACATAATGCAAATGTCACCTATAGTATATGGTGTCATTTGCTTATCATTATAATAAGTAGTCGGTTTGAGAAGGTACGTATTGCATGACCTGATATAGAGTCTCCTAAAGAAAGATTTGAAACATTTTGGAAAATACACTTATATGCTTTCTTGCAATGGTTAGAGTGTCTGAGTGGTAATTGTATTTTTGTCGATAAATTGTCACATAATCCTATATTTAAAAAAAAAAACATGTCCTTTCCCTTTGGATGAGTCTATGTTCGATGCTATCCCTTTTTACTTTATATGATGCCAAGCTGTTACCTGCTGGCTGTAGCTTGATGAAGTATCTAATAGAGAGCTTTCTCATCTAACTCTTTGCACGAGTAGTGATAACTGTATTTTCCAAAATGTCAAACTATTCGTCTTGACGTTAAGTTGAAGTGTACGTTTTTGGAGACGCAGTGTAAAGTCCGTATTTGCACCTCTACTCTCCTCTCAGGTGGAGAAGCCAGTGTCGCGCACCAAACCAAAAAAGACACCAACAACAACAACAGGAAAGATGGTGAAAAAGGCAAAAGAGAAGCAGATTGCTAGTTCCCTGTCAGCCAAGAAGAAACCGTCTTTGGGCGCCGCTGAACCCAAACCAGAGGGAGCTGTCACAAAGAAGAGCAAAGAGATAAGCAATAGACTGGCTGAGGCAAAGCATTAAAAGTCACATTTTTACACTGTCTTTGCATTTTGGTGAATTAGCAAATCTCTTCCCTTTGGTTGATTTCCTTACCTGTTGTTTTTGCTGCCTTGTCATTTACTGTTCACTTTTGAATGGGCACCGATGTTGAGCTTTTATAATAATGCAAATACTTTCACTGTAAACTGTGTGTGCGAGTGTGTAAGAAAGTGTGGGGATCCCTTGTGTTGTGGTGCACATAATGGCTTTCTATTATTGAGCACATAATTTGCACATTATTTCTGAGTTCTGTTTGACCTCAAACTTTAAAAAGAGCCATCAGTACACATACAGAATGTGTATGAAAGGGCATTTTTACCTTTCTTTCAATGGATATCTCCTGACATTAGTATTAAAATGATTGTAGAAAATGTCAAGGGGATGTTCTTTTTCTTTTTTGAGACTGTATCAAATGTAAGGTTTTGTGAAAATACAAATCCGTTTTAAGGTTGCGTTTCCTAGTTACAGTGCCTCCGCTGTATGGTCCTGGTTTTCATTTCATTGTTCTGGATGATATCTGGTTTCATCAGTTTGGTTGCTAAGAAACCAAATGAAGTGTAATATAATTGCTACAGCTTGCATGCAAGAGCCCATCTTTGGTTGAGTAGCAACATTTTAGCAGACTATATGTCACAGCCACATTTTAGCTTGTAAATTGAGCATTTAGAGATAAATGTATAGGGGCAAGACCTTTACAAATATTATGCATGAGTAGTAATAGATTCTGGTCTCACCAAAAGCATACAGTAAAGTCATCGTAGAGGCTATTAAAGCTATAGAATAAACACACCAGCAATATGGTCCCACAATTATACAGTAATTTCTTGCAATTGAACTGGAAAGAGGCCATGTCTACTTTCCCCTCCTCTAATTCAATAAGAATCCTTCAGTTTTATGATGACTCACTGTTTTGTGGTAACATACTCTATCCACCTCCTTTGAGCTGTTACGCTGTAATTGTGCTAAAACATAAATAAAAGATGCACACTTGACCTAAAAAAAAAAAAAGAAGAAAAGCAGAACTTCCTGAGAAATTCTCACTTTGATTGGGCTGATTACTCCAGGTGTTGAAGGACAAGGAATGAGCCAGGACTTGACGTTCAGCTCTTGAAAAATGCTGCTGTCTGAAAATACGCAAATCACTTCTGTACATTGTGAGTGTGACATGATGTGTTTTTACTAAATCATCACCACCGCCACCACCATCATCATCATCACAGCCTTCCTGTTCTAGTTGTAAACACATTTGTCTACCATGAGCGGCCCACACGGCTGCACTGCATAACACACCGGTCAACACAAGCCACCATGAGTCTGCTGCTTCCGGTTTCAGCTTCTGTGTGTGTCTGAGGGATGGGAGTTTTCGTTGTGTGACCTCTACAGCCTGCTGCCTGCTAGCATCCAGTCTGACCCGCCACCACTAGAAGTGCTGCTCAGCACTCCAACACCCTGGTGCTATATCTCTCATCTTAAATGCTGTCTGGTCTGAACTGTGTGTGGCATCAGACCAGAGTGAAATGATGATATGACAATGTCATACCGCTGCAGACATGTTGTGATACCGTGCTTGTATTCTCAGCTTGCTCTGAATGAATTAAAATGATGTTACTGAATGGTGTTGTGACTCATTGCCTGCTCGTGTTTAAAGATTTTAAAGAGGACAGAATGAGCATGAAATTGCACTATATGGTAAATAATTGCAAGAAACAAAATACACTGTTAAGATCTTGTCATTGAACCCTTTCTAGACCATAATAAGGTCATGTATGTTCAATGTTTTAATACTGATGACTTTACTCTTCCTTTGAAAACTGCATTCCTGGAAGTTAATGCACTCCCAGAGACTGCAGTAAATATATAAGAGGCATTATAGGGACATTCAGATGATGTTAGGACCTGCTTTCCTTCTCCTTATAAATATCATCATTACTGCATTGCTCTTAAAATGTACAAACAATCCCCATTCATGCAGAGTGGCCTGTACTTGGAAGTAAATGTTGATTTTGAATAAAACAAAGGACTGGTGTAAAATGAAAAACATTATTTGATTATTTTTTTCAGTAAATGTACTGAGTGGCGTGCAGATGCAGGCGGTCATTTTCCTGTGAATCGGTCATCCTGACATAAAACTGCATGAATAATTCAGTTGTTATGGGTCTGTATATTTGCAGAGTAGCATGAAATATTGAATAACAGATCAGCGATGGCACTGGGGCAGCCTAAGCACTGTCTCCTCCCAAAAAGACTTGTCTGGCTACATGGCAATGGCACAATGTACATGACCTGCTTAATATTTTACGATGTATAAAATCTACCTTATCTTGTCTTTTTTGTGTCTGTAGCTTTCATTGCCACTGATCTTCTGCTGTGGTTTAAATCTACTTAGGGATTTGTGTGATTACTGTTGCATTCATTAATCACACTACGTTGTTGGTACACATCTATTTTTCCACTTTTGTTTGTTTTTTTGGCTCATTACTACTCCAGCAAACATTGTGCTCTTTAAACTGTTTAACCACCGAAACGTGCAGCTCATTTAGGACACTATCGTAATTAATTTTCACATTTTTACCTTTGAAATTTAATAATAAGCCCATTTCCCCCCTATTAAGATGAATGGGAAACTCTCAAACACATGCAACTTTGAGCCTCAACTACTTTCACATACATTTAGCTACAGGGACTTCATTCAAACTGCAAAATTTATATATGTTCTGTAATGATCATGAATTTGTTTATTGGTGGTTAAACTGTACTTGAAAACATCCATGTAACAGTAGAGGTGTGGTGCTAAACATCAGCAAATAGTGACCCCCTGTGGTTGAAATATATTGCACACATGATTGAATATATGTGAACCTGATGGGCTTTTTTATTATTATGGCTCTTTAAAGACAACACTATTAACTGTCTTTACCTTTAGAGGAAAAGAAAAAAAAGTTTTGTAAATTGAGTAGATGTGCATATGCAAAGTTTAACACGTAATTGAGGTACGAATTTAGTTCTAATATTTATTCTCTCATGCACAGTGACTGTAAAAAATGAAAGAATGAATAACGAAAAGTAAACCAGGGTAAATTATAGGTCATAACTCTTCTTTTGCATTCAGTGATGATGTAATAAACTCCTGTTTGCATTAAACATCAGTAATATTGTCTATAACTCAACAGAATCTTTACATTTTAATCTCAATCTCAATTTTAATCTCACACTTTCACACAGTCTATAATTCGGTGCATATAGAAATATCCTAACACACCTCAGTGTTTGCATGTGTCACTTTATCATTTATTTAAAACACTCAGAAGTTTTGATTTCAGACTTTCTATTACTTCATCATTATTAGAAATATCAAGGTAATTGATTTGATTATGCATTTGTTATTATTTGTTCATTTTTACATTTATCTTAAACTGCACAGACTGTGAAGCAATTGCTATTTATTATCTATGTGATACAATTTGTTTTTCAGTATTGAATAAAAGTACATCCTGGCCTCTACTTTTCTACTGCTTTCTGAATATTATGTTTTATAGCTGCTTAAAGTTATTATTCTAATTCTATCATCTGTTCTTTGCTTTTTGTGATTCCCTTTGATCATCAGTTGTTTTTAATCAAAGTTGTGAAAAAAGCACAAGCTCCAAGTGGAGAAAAAATTAAGAAGACAAGTCTATGGACATGTTTTGTCATGAGTTGGTGTTGAGTGAAATACGATGGAGGCAGGTGTTCAGGATATTCATGAATGTGGAAGATATACCTGGAGTAAATATGGATACTATTCTAAGCACAAACCAGCGAGATGGTCTTGAGATTTGTAGTTTAGGATGAACATTATTGTGGGTGGGAATAGGAATACAAAAGAAACAGAAAAACAAACAAATAAATGCAAAAAAAAACCCAAAATCCAATGAAATGTTATAACTCCCTTTTTGGATACTAACATGTAATGGTGTTGACCTGACCTTATTGTGACGATGCAAGTTACACGATTAAGCATAAACTGTCCACCAGACGGCGGTATGGATGATAATGTCCCTAAATTTCAGACGAAGAAGAAAATAAGCTGCGCAACATCCGGTTTTTACCGGAAATAAACAAAGTCAGACTCGAGTGAGGAGGGAACAGAGCTGCCCGGCACCACAGCAATAACATCTATAAGGTAATAAACACCGCCTAACTTTGTTTATTCCTACTGTAAGGAACATTAGTATGTTTTTACAGACTGTTCATTGAAGTGTCAGACATTTTTCGAGTGGAATTATTTGCATTTTTAAACGCTGTTGAGTAAAAGTCCGACAGAGTAGGTCAAACCTGTGGCAGGTTTAAGCGGCAGCTTCAGTTTTGAACAAACTCTAATCTGTGGCCAAACAATAACACCAAAAGGAATAGATAGGTAGCAAGAAAGGACAAAGACAGTAACTAGTTTTTTGATTAAAAAATATATATTCCTTCTTTTATGTTTTGTGGGTAGTGTTGCTGTTAGACAAAATACTCTGCCGCTAACTAAGCTAGCGTCTGTTCAAATGTCGTCATAGTAGTTAGTTGTTTTTTTTTTTGCTAAAGTATTAGTTTCGTTTCTGGAGTTTAAAGCTTGCTCGGTTTTGCATAGTTCATGTTGCTCTCATGATAGATTCGTCCTCGTTTGTTTGTTTGTTTATCTAAGGGCTCGGGGCTTTGTGCAACAGCAGCTCGACACACGGTGATCGCCACCATGATGACAACTAAAAGATTTGACAACTTTGAGGTGGTGTGTGAGTGGGCTTCATGCGGCTTCAAGGGCCACACTATGGAGGAGCTGAGCGACCACATGTCCCTGCATTTAAAGGACTACTTAGGAGACAGTGACGCCTTGGAGGAGCTAGGTGAGTAAATGGGCTGCTTACGGTATGACTTTTGAGTTTGACGAGATGACGTAACGGCCGGTGTCAGTTCCCACACACTAACCCACTGACCAGACCATCACTAAACTGGAATCGAACCCCAGTCACTTCAGTTACATGGAACAGAAATGTAGGAGGAAACATTAAAAATATAAACGGTGCTGTCAATTGACTATGAAACGATGTTAATAGTATTTCTCCATTACTACCCTCTTGAATACAACGCGTAAACGTCACTATCCACGGGGTGACCTTTGACCCCACCACAGTGTTTTCACAGTCATCAGGCTTATAGATCAACAAACCATGAACCCAGTCACAGCAAAACTGTCCATACCTGTCAAGGGACTTCAGGCTTTTGAATTCTTCCACTATGTAGAAACTCATGTCGAAAACCAGTTAGTTAACTACCTGCATGTCGGTCCAGGGTAGCGGAGTCCAGATCCCTGCACCAGTTGGACCTGGTGAACACCAGTAGCTCATAGGGGTCTATATTCTTCATATCTCTGATCTTCTCCAAATACCTTTTCTTAACAGTTACGTTGAGCTTCTCTCGAAAGGGACCCCTTGCTTTCGCTGCCGCCTTATCCTTTTTTTTCCTTCTTAAATCTTGATGTGTACAGCTCTTTCCTGTACGTCTGTACTATGCTGTTGCCCATAGCAACCGATAGTTTGTAAGTTCAAAATGGCGCAGCCTTCCATATATGTCATGTGATATGACGTAGGTCCTCATATCACAACAGTTAACTCTGAAGTGTAAATAAAGGCTGTGTAGTGGCATAAATGACACATAGGGTTTCAAGTAGGGAAAGTAGACAGTGCAGGCATTTACTATGAAGGGTTTGTCTGGTTTCTGGGACCTTATATGCTGTGGTTGATGTTATTCAACTAGAAACTGTGCTTGTACTTCAACACAATTTTAGACTTTTGTAGAATTTTCCCTACGTTTTCTGAATTATTATTGTTATTATTATTGTTATACATGTGCATACAATTTTGGAAAAGCTAGAGCACATAACACAACGACATTCAAAGACGACTTAGGCCTAAAGAGTAATTGTGCCAAAGAAATCTCATGAAAAGCAGCTGTAATCATTAGATCTTGGAACAGACAACAGCAAATTATGCTTCTACCTACATTGATTTCACTGAAATGTGGCTCAGGAGCAGCACCTTAGCCTTTTAACAGTGGGGAAAACCCTGGAAAAAATACTATGAAACTGAACCATATTGTGGTTTTTGTCATTCTTCATCAGATGAATATGCTTGCCTCTGGAATGGGTGTGAATTTGTATCAATGGGTAGTCCTCTGGAGCTGGAGATCCATACTTACTTCCACAACTACCATGGTAAGCTCAAATTCATCGGATCACATCTGCTCAAGTCTCGTCCAGACTTACCCACTTGCAACCAAGGTGTACACAGCAACAACCTGGTTCCTGAAGGATCAGAAGGATATGTTTGCCAGTGGGAGCATTGTGATGTGAGTATGTTTATTTAAGTTCTTAGTGAAAGTTAATCAAAAACAGGTCTGTAAGTCTCTGTCTCCCAGCACATCATGTATCTTGGCTATCTTTGATACTGTTGTGTTTATACAGAGTACATTTAACAATCCTGAGTGGTTCTATCGACATGTGGACAATCACGTTGAAAGTGCCGAGCAACAGTCTCTCTCACAACAACAACAAGCACTTTTTTGCCATTGGACAGGTTAGTCAGAGTCAGAACAAGTTAAAACCTGATACTGGTCCTATTGTCACCTTATATAAACCTTCACCCATGGTGTTCAGCATTCAACTGACTTTTACCTCTGTTACTCTGTCTCTATTACAGGGTGTGATGCTTTCTTTAAGATCAGGTATCGTTTGAGAGAGCACATGCGGAGCCACACTCAGGAGAGGCTCGTAGCTTGTCCTACATGCGGCAGCATGTTCTCCAGCAACACAAAGTTGTTTGACCACCTCCACAGACAGGCTGAGCCAATGGGTGAGAATCCACCGCATAATCTTTTGATGATAGAATGCTCTTTGCATTGCAGAGTGCTGATTACTTTCTCATTCTAACAGAGTCACTGGTTTGTGAACATTGTGGGAAAGCTTTTTCCAATGAGAGGCTTTTAAGGGATCATGTCCGTCAACATGGTAAATATTCAGAATGTAAAGCAAATGACACTGGTCACATCTAAAGTCAATATGGATGAGTTGATCATCTCTCTTCAACTTCCAGTGAATCAGGTCAAGTGTCCATTCTGTGACATGACCTGCACCACTTTGGCTGCTCTGAAGATCCATATCCGATTCCGTCACTGTGATGAGCGGCCCTTCCCATGTGACTTTTGTGACAAGAGGTACATGGATGAAACATGGGTTAAGATCCTGAACAACTCCCAGTGGTTCTGTTTGTTATTTGAAGCAGCACACACAAGAACAGGCTCCATATATGATTCAAGACTGGGCTCACTGATTGAAAGCATGGTATTTAGTCAAAGCTTGTTAAAGCTCTAGGTTAAACTGCAGGAGTTGAAATCAGAGGTAAAAAATGTCAAACTTTCAGAACAGGCATAACAAAAGGAAAAAAACACAGATATATACAATTTTTACTAATTTGCTATTCTTTCTGTTTTTGTGGTCATTTTTGTTCTCTATCTTAACTTTTTGAATGTATTCACGAATCCAAATATTTCTATATTTCTGTACTCATTGAAAAGTTATAAAATCATGTGGCATGTGTGTCCATATTCTTTCAATAGGTTTAAAAACCAGCGTGATCTACAGAAGCACACAGAGGTCCATAATGAAGGCTCTGTGTATCATTGCACGGTGCAGGGCTGCGAATATTCCTGTCATACATTCCAAACTATGAACCACCATTTCAAGAGAGTGCATGAGGTTTGTGTTTTTTAAAGCTCTGAATAGACTGACTCCTCTACATACAGCGCTTTGTGAGTTGTGTATGTCTTGTAATCCTGCTTACTAACCTATATAATCTGTACTAACAGGACGGTGGCATGGCCAAATATAAATGCCACATCTGTGATAAGGTCTTCTCCTGGTGTTACACTCTGACTCTTCATCTGCGCAAGAAACATGAGCTGAAATGGCCGTCGGGACATTCCCGCTTTAGGTATGTGTCAACACTTTACCCCTCAATGACGACTGTTGCAAATTTGCAGATAGTGTATGTGTTCCCCCAATGCCAGTTCAGGCATGTTTGATAGGCAGGGCACTGAAAATAATTGTATTCCATCAATAAAATCATTTTCATACCCTGAGGCAGAAAATCTGTTTTAGTATTTCTTCTGTTGTTATTGGCCTTGTACCACAAATTTGTGTCACACCCAAATTTCTATCTATTTTTTGTGCATTAGTCGATGTGAATCTCCACTTAATTCAGCATCTGCCTGAAAGCAAAAATCCCAATCTATTTTGTAATACAATTGTATATAAATTCAGGCATGAAAGAGGTCGTATTTATCTAAATCCACTTTTATTTGCCTTTGGTTCATTTATTTGTGTATTTGGACCCTAATAGTTCATAAAGTTTGAATTTGAACCCTTCAGGTGCTGCAAAGCTATCTTTAGATTCTTTATATATATATATATGGAGTTTAATGAATAAAGAATTCAGACCCAAGCAGAGCATTTACAGTTAATTTGACCACAGGGAAATGTTTTAAAATGCAAAAATCCATTTAAAAAAAAAAAGCAAAATATCACTCCTTTAAGAGGTGAAGAAACGGTTTCTTACATCCGCCTAATGTGCATTGAATTTTATTGACGGCGTGTGTTGATGTTACTCCCTAGATACAAAAAGGACGTAGACGGCTTCCTAAAAGTGAACATGGTGCGGTTTGAAACTGTAGAAGTGACGAAAGAGATCATGAAGAACATGGCTAAAAAGCCTCAGGGCCATCGGAAAAGCCAGAGAACCAGCAGCCGAAACAAGAAGGCCGCCATCGTGCCGGAGAGTAACCGCAGCTCTCCCGTCGGGTCCTCCTCACCTTCGTCCAGCTCGTCCTCCTCTTACTCCTCGGACTTTTCCGGAGGTGAGGACGTCTCATCTCAGCCCAGTCCCAGAGGCAGTGATTCCCCCGTCTACTGCGTCATGAGCACCATTCCTCACATTGAGGACGAGTCTGGAGGCTTTCCTCAGGAGGACAGTGACACCAGTGGAACATCCGGAGCCGTCCAGGCCCTCACAGAGGTGGCACGGGGCCTGGGCATGGACGTGGTGTGATTCTCTCCATCCCATAGCATCCAATCACAAACATCCATGAGGATATCTTGTAACTGTTGTGCAGTTAAATGATTTTACTCCTCACAGTATATTTTGCTGTGAAGCTGTCAGCAGACACTGAATGGACCGTTTTTATAGCCAAAGCTTTTAGATGTTGTGTTTTAAACTTCCACCTGTTGTGTCTCTATTGTTTTTGCAGTGACAGCCTCAAGCTTCGTGATGCCTTGCACTTACATGTTATCACTTAATGTTTCTGTGACGCCTCGTGAATGTGATGATTTTAATGCACTACGACAGATGGATCCATGAAATATTTCTTACATCTGATGTTTCTTGTTCCTTACATGTTTCATTCTCTTATTTTTACATAATGGTGCACAACAGAGGATGTCAGAGAATTACTTTTTTTAATTGTAGCCTTGGATTGTTGCTTAATTTGTATTATTTTAATGCAGAAATTAGTTTATGTTGTTACAAATTTTAAATACATTTTGATACAAAGAGAAAATGCTCCTTTTTGTTTTTTCAGTGTTGATTCCACTTTCACCTGCACAATGACACACAAGGGGAATATACACTGCCTGACTAAAAAAAAAAAAAAGTTGCACATGCAATATTTGACTGCACCACCTTTGGGAGACAGTCTTTTTTGCCACATAATGCTTATGTAGTCTCACAATATGGTTCATTATATTTTTTCCATCCATAGTTGCATTCATTTTTCATTTTTGATGATGGAGAATCAGACTGATACATCAAGTCTTCATCACATCCTAAATTAGACTCTGGACTTTATGGTTGAACCATGTGTGAAAGTGTCTCATTTTCCCTGACAAACCTGAAAATCCTGGCATTGTCCAATCTTTTTGACATTAAAGAAATGAGAGGCTACTAAGCATGATGTGGTATAAAAGTTGTTGGGTTTTTTTGGCCAGGCAGTGTACATAGTGGCTTATCAGGCCACATTTAACACAAAAAGGGGAGAACATTACAAATACTAATTTAATTTAACTCAATAAAACCAAGTTCCCCCCTACTTTTTGAAGCTCTTAGTTTGGTCCATGCCAGGGACCATCCCATAAATTTTTACTCCACCCATCTGCTCAAACTTTAGCCACATGGTAATGGATGACCCACAGAAACCAGGTAACTCATAGAAGGGAACAAAGTTTGAGAAATAAAACATTAAATGTGCGCACACTTCCATTTAATACAGGACTTTGCATGTTCAACTAAATTCTAAACCAAAATGTACAAGTGTTTAGTGTTTTAAGTGTCTGTACCTTAAAACAATTTAACCAACATGTGTGAATGTGAGGACCTTATAAATGTGGTGCTTTGTCCACAAGTATATTACACTCAATCCCATAACTAAACCTCTTAGTTACAGGGTTCATACAGGTGCTTGAAATCCTTGAAAATGCTTGAATTTCAGTTTAAGTGCTTGCAATAATGTGATTTATTTTTAATATTAATCTTCCAGGTTATATGTCAAGCCAAAGTTAACCACAGAGAGGGGAAACATTTAGAAAAATATAAGTTAATGTCAAAAAAGAAAATTACCAGGTGTTCTCAGGTAAATTCCCTGGTACTTTTTTTTTTAATCTTAATCTTTGTGTCAGTGTGAGTGTGTGAAGAACAGCATGTAGCTTCTGTTTTTTTTTTTTTTTTTTTTTGATAAAACTTTTTGTTCTCCTTAAATTAATAGAACTTTTTGCTATTATGAAACACAATTTTAGATCTTTATAGCACAATACAATGTTAAGGAAGAGGATTAGGGCCACTGGAAAAAATAAAAATTAAGATCCAATATATATATATTTTTGAGAGAAAAGTCAGAATTCTGAGTTTAAAGTCAGAATTACGACTTTTTTCTCAATTATAAAGTATATTGGACTTTTTTTTTTCAGGGGCCCTAATCCTCTTCCGTCCATTGTGATAAAAAAGTGACAAAAAATAATTAAGTGTATGCATTCCTGTAGATCTATATTTTACTCCAGTGATAAGGTGCTGTGCATGAAACATTTAGAAAAAGACCCTTAAAAATGCTTGAATTTGACCTCGAAAAATGTGTATGAACCCTGTACTTAAACCGCAGCTTTGTTTTACAGATGAGTATTTATATTATTTGACCAAATCTAGAAGAACTCGGTGTACTTTTGCATCAATAACCTCCTGAGACCCAAGCAAAGCATTTTTATCCTCTTTACATGACAAGAGTTTCACAGTTTTACTAAAAACAAACAAAAAAAACTGCTGTTGACTGTAAAGGACATTCCATAAAAAAACAGTATCATCATGCTGCTCCCAATCAAGGCGATGATTTATTGTTAAAAAAAAAAAAAAAAAAACACAACTTTTAGTTTCCTTAGGAGGATAATATAAGAAAATAATTCAGCAAATGACTTGTACAACAGTTAAAAAAAAAACTCCACAGAGGATCAGTGTAAGAACATAGGATGATCTCCTTTTTTATTTCACTGCAAACACAACAGAACAACAGTAATAATCAAAGTCTAAATCCGTGTTTGTTGTGAAAGTAGCTTCTCTATTTTTCTCCAGATTGTCTGTGTCGACTCAAGGTCCTGAGTAGGAAGGTGTTATGAAGCCGTGATGGGAGAGAGGATGCCGACAGTAGAGGAGGTAGGAGTTGTCAACATGCGACTGCAGAAACACCCTTTGTCTGATATAAGAACGCTCTTGTTGAATCAAACTAGGAGAGAAATAAAGTGGAAGTGTTGGGATGCCACTGAAAGCCTCTCTGTCTCTCTGGGCTGTACATGGTATCCCAATCGCGTTGCATGTATTTAGTGTGTTGTCTATTTGAAGGTTTAGTCTGGAAGGGAGCTCAGTGTTCTTCTGTATCCCCCATAATGCAGTTTGGTGTGCGTACACTTCAGCTGCAGGCCTCATAGGAGTTGGCTGTTGCACTGTGGTACATCTACTTTTGGAATAAAAAGCAGAAACATCCCCGATAACATGTTGCACAGGGACGTTATGTGATGATAGATGTGCGTGCAGTATCCTGGCAGACTCAGAGCGGTTGTCGCTGATTTCCTGCTTCATTTTCTTCACTTTACTGAAGCTGCTACACTCATGCTGCCTTTTCCTGTCCCAGCAGCGTCCGGCGTCCACGACAGGCGTCTCCCTGAGTTTCCACGTCTTATCCGTCAGAGGTGAGGCGTCTGACCGGTGGTGTCTGTGCTCCTTCTCATCTTTTTCTGGAGGTTGTCTCTCCCAGTCCGATCTCGCCCTCTTGACAGTGTGACTCAGGCAAGACTCAGGTGAGGATGTGTCCAGATGAGCCGGATGATGCTTAAACTGCTTTATATTTTCCACTGTTTTTCCCACATCAGTCCTGTTATTGCTTCCATGCACTGCCTGTCTACACGGCGAGTCTTAAAACAGAGAAACAGAACAGCTTTATTAGCCTCAAACTACTTTTATTTTGAAGGAATTCTCATTTAGTCGGTTTTAAATTCACCTGGATTTTGGTGAGTGAAGGGTTCCTTGTGTAGCAGCACATCAGGTAGACTAGTTGTAGGATATTCGGGTGTTCCTTCTCGATGCAGACTGTTCCATTTTTCGTGCCCTTTCTGCAAAGTGATACATGCAGTTTATAAAATTAACAACATATTAAAAAGATAGCATCAAATGTAAGAGTGGGCGGAAATATGTGCCGCCACAAACTGAATTTGCGTCATGAAAACTGAATGATTTGAAATTGAATGTGTTCGTTTTTGAACTGAATTCCAATAAAATTGTAACTGAATGTAAGATGATGAAATTGAATTCACTTTCTCTGAATCTAACTCTATATTTTCACATTCAGTTCTCAAAATTCAGTTTCCGTTTACTGCACAGATACACACGACTCCTCTGTGACACGAATTTGACCTTTGACCTACTGTTTCCCAAATATAATGAGATCCATTCTGGGTCACTGACAGTCTATAAAGTCAGTTTGGTGTGAATTCAAAAAATAGTTTTGCTTCTACAGATGTGAAATTTCACTCATTATAAGTAAATGGGGGAGAAAAAAAAAAAGAGAAAAAAAAAATTCAAACTTTGACCTTGTTTTCTCAAAATGTAATGACATCTATTCTGGGTCACTGGGAAATTATAAACCAAATCTGGTATGAATTCAACCGACAGTTTAGCTGCGAGAGTGTAACTGAACAAACAAAGACACAAACAAACCGAACCAAAAACAAACCCCTCTCACTTCCTCTTTGGGTAAAAATAGAACTTGTACGTAAATATTCACGGCGTTTCCATGACACTCAAACCTGAACTTGGGTTGATCTTGTTTCCTCTCAAAAGGACGAACGTTACAGCACAAAACCTTTTCTATTATTAACACAAACACAGCGCTGATGAAAAGTGAAGTGTTTTACATTATTGTGAAATTCTTCTATAATTTGTTGAAAGTTTGTGAACCT
This sequence comes from Ostorhinchus cyanosoma, assembly GCA_029814465.1. Classification (NCBI taxonomy): domain Eukaryota; kingdom Metazoa; phylum Chordata; class Actinopteri; order Kurtiformes; family Apogonidae; genus Ostorhinchus; species Ostorhinchus cyanosoma. The sequence continues at coordinate 26,313,970 of JAPTYQ010000006.1, read as the reverse complement.
TTGCTCGTCTTTATTTGTCGGACACCCTGCTTCTTTTTCACCCAATCATGTCACTGACCTGTTGTTAATTCAATTAATCCACTGCAAAAGCTGTTTCTTTCTGGTACCACTAAATACTTTTCCAGTATTTTATTTCCCTTTTCTAACTTTCTGGATAAGCTTTGATGCCATTAGCCGTGTTTTCTATATGTTGAATAAAAATATGCATGTAGGAGATTAGTAAATCATTCAATTTTATCTATATTTTATATATTATATTTATATTATTTTTATATATTACACAGCCTTTTTTGGGGGAATTGGGCTTGTAAAATATACACTCACGCTTGCCGACACGTATTATGTTTTTAACTCCAGGCCCAAAGAATTAATCTAAATAAATAAAGACTTTTACAAATTCAGATTTTTCCTGCTAAGTGAGTGCCTGGATTTTTGTCTCTCCATGAGCAGCTTTTTTGGTCTTTTTTTTATACATTTCTTGTTAAAATTTTTGCTCTAATATTACAACCTGAAACTTTTTTCTGTGTCTGTCCTGGCAAATTAAAATAAATGATTAAATCAAATAACAACAAATATACACAATTCAATTCCCAAACATTAAAGGAGCAAAAATATCACTTATAATATGAATTCTTACCTTGATTTTCTCCTGGTAATAAATATGCCATGCAATCCAGACATTAAGTGCACCCCCTCTCCCTCGCTTCTGAAAAATATGTCATATGTGTCAGAGGTCATTTACAAAGCTTTTTTTTTTTTTTTAAATTATTAACCATTCTGTCACATTCTATTGCATCTTGGACTTACTGGTGACCTGAAGGACATCTGAGGTGTTTTGTTGAAGGTGGTGACAGGGGTGAAGGAGTGCACTCTGGGTGTTTCTTTGGGAATGTGGTGTGTTAGCTGTAGCATGAGACAAAAAAAAAAGACTTTAACCTTTTCAAAACTTTTAAAATGAATTGGAAAGAATGTAAAAATGAAAAAAACATCCTTACATTAGTGCCCTGCGTCCTCATCGTAGCCGGAGCAGATGGAACGGCTGATGTTTGTGGACGAGTGGGAGCGAAGAGAACGTGTTGATGCATGTGTACGACTGTAGAGATGCCAAAATGTGAGATGGCAGGATGATACGGTAAACGCTAGAGGAAACAATTTCAACATCAACATTTAACGTCATGCATTCATTTGTGAAGCAGACTTATCGTATTATATGTAAACTATAGATGAATGTGCGTCACACCTGATTGAAGCTCCTTAAGGCCCAAAGGTCTCACATCGCACCAGTAACACTCAGAGACGCGTCTGTACTGGAGAAAGGAAGAACATCGACAGCAGATTGAGCTTGTTACCACATTAAGCACCAAACCAGGGGCCCCCCATGCAAAAAATACCACTTTGGGCCCCATTTTTTCAATGAGTACACCATGAAAACTCCTAAAAACAACTCAAAATATGTATGAAAAATACTGTCTGACCAGATCCATATTCTGCTTAAGACCCCAAAATCCACCGCTAACCTACCTGTTGATCCATTAATTCTATCAATACAAGTAAATAATTGGTGTAAAATGCAGTTCATCATCTTTTCACGGTCATCAGATATGACCCATTTGGACGTTCAGAGGCTCCGTAGTTACCATGGAAACACCGTCATCTTCTACAGCATTGATTCACCAGTAAAAACCCATGGAGTTTAATAAATGGAGACGCATCATTTATGTTCAGTTATTGATATATTTTCTGAAGGAGTCACTTTTTCTTCAGTTTTCTCTCTTTTCTGATATAGTAACGTTTGAATTTACTCTGAGCTTTTACGAAACATCTACATAGTGAGTGAATTAAATATAATAAAATACATTTGTTTCACAGAAAAAACACTAATCACAAAGGATAATATTATAACGAATGATGATAAATCACATAAAAAAACTTAAAAATATAATTTGGGAAGTGCCACAAAAGCAGCACTGGGTGTTTATGGGTTAAAAAATTGACTAATGCTCTAATATTTTCAGTCACTTTTTCTTCCCCTTGTAACGCCCCTGCACCAGTGCACCAAACATAAACACCAGCATCACTTTGAGCCTAGTTGTTAATCATATATCTTAAAAAAAGGCAGCAAAAAAAAGAAAAAGAGCTTTAAATAATGCATATCATAAAATATCTAATGCACCTATCTGGCAATTTGCCTTGCAAATCACATGCAAATGGTATTATCTTGTTATACTGCATTAAAGAGACAGTAATCCCATTGTGGCTTTCAGTGTGCCAATCCATTTAATTAATTTTGGATCCATCCGTTCCAAGGACACATGATTAGTAATGCTGTTAGTGAATGGGGAACAGTGTGACATGCTGTAAATCTGTTATGGATATAAAGAGTAGAAAGAGAAGAATTTATAGCTCTGCGGTATAATTGTTCTCTTATGGGCTGTTGTTCAGTTTAGGGGAAAGTTGTGGTGAAATTGTTCTGTATCCTGGTGATGTTTAGAAAGAAAAATGACGATGTACATCATAAGTAGAGGTCAATTTAATGTGTATTTCTTTTTCGTACTAGTGATACATACACATAAGAAGCTTATAAATAATAATAATAATAAAATGATTTATTTTTGCAAGAAATGTCATATTAGTCCAAAGAAAATAATTAAATGAAAGTTAAAAAAAAAAAAAAAAACCTTGATATTCTTTAAAGTTTAAAGTTTTCCTCTGTTTAAGACCGTGACCCCTTACCCACCTTTACCCTGGAGAAACCCAATAGCCCGATCCCTCCTTTCTCATAAAGACAAGATTAGCTGGAGGTTACACTCTCTTATGTTCTCTAGATTTCGTCCATGTCAGCGTGCCACAGAAATCTCTTAATCTAATAAAGGAGCTGTTTGTTAGAAGCACAAACAGAGTGAATGAGGGATGAGAAACATTAAGCGGTGTCATGAGAGGTCACGGAGAGGATAAAACATGGCCCTTGAATCACATCACACATGTACTTTAAAACCTTTAGAGCGTTTCTCATCATTAGCTCGTCATCGCTGATCAGTCATCGACCTCAAAGCAGAATCAGACGTTTAGCGAAAGCGTCGACTGTTATTGTTTTCTTTGTCATGTGACGGTTGGAGTGATTGTTAATTAGTCTTTATTCTCTATTAATTAACAAGCCATGAAATAAGTCAAAATTATTATGACGGCACTAGTGTGTATAATCCAGTTTGTATGAGCTGAAAAATCATTGCTCACATTTGATTTTTTCACATCTTTTTTAAAGCAAAATTTAAGCTTTTCAATTTATTTACGATGCTATTTCCTCATTTCTGTTTATTATAAACCAGTTATTTAGCGCTTTTACCTTCTAAGGAGGAGGGATTGGAGTCTGACTAATGTGTAAAGATATAAAAAGCCAAATTTATCTGAGTTTTACTGTCAAATAAAAGCCTTACCTGTGTGATGAAGTGAAGAAGTAGATCGTCGAGTGGCTTCCTGTTTTTTTTTTTTGTTTTAATCATCCAGTGAATATAATCCACCTCCTTATTTCAGTCAATGAAGAGAAAATAAAGGCTCCTTATCTTTAAATGTCCATCACATGAAGTGTTGAGCGAGTTTGTGCAGGTCCTGAAGTCACTTGAGTCCACCAGAGACCACCTGTTCCTGTGAACCAGTGTCAGCTGTCTGCTGTCCTACGATGATTAGTCAGTGTTACTTACAACACCAGGAAAGACCATTAACTACTCCTAATGGCTTAAACTAATCCTATTAGCGACCTAAACCCCTCTGATTCAGTTTAAGGGAAGACAGCTTATGGGACAGCTGAGAAAATTAGACAAAAACACAAACATAAAAGCAAACGAATAGGCTTTTTTTTTTCCCATATTACTGAAAACACGGGTGACGTTACTAATGTGAGATGAGCTGAAACCTTTTAAAACAGAAACAAAAGTAAATAACTGTCTACTTAAAGTTACATTTTCTGACGTACTGTTGAAATAATACGACACATAATTCCCTAAAATGCCTTTAAATCAGCCTTTGGGTTTTCTACACTCAGTTTGGAACAAAATACATCAATAAAATTCACCTGGTCAATAAAATATTAATACAGCTTTACATCAGTTAGTGAGCGGCTCTTTATCTAAATACTATTATGAATATTTATTAAATCCATTAAAAAAGTGCCATCATGTGACCACATGTACGGCGTCTGTACTGTATGACGTCTGAGTATGTTTTATGGATGTGTTCACATTCTGTTCTGTAATTCCTGGAATCTTGTTTGGCGCCGGTTGTGCAGCAGCTTATGCCGTCGTAACCAAGAATTTCCTGTCGGGATCAATAAAGTATCTATCTATCTATCTATCTATCTATCTATCTATCTATCTATCTATCTATCTATCTATCTATC
>JAPTYQ010000006.1:26268198-26302620 GCA_029814465.1 Ostorhinchus cyanosoma | reverse complement strand
ATAATGGGAAAAATAGTTTCGGATTTCGAACAAATCGCTTTTCGAACAGCCTTCTGGAACGGATTATGTTCGAAAACTGAGGTTTGACTGTATTGTTAAAATTGTACGCATTTTTCTTAAGACTTTTCAGGTTGATATTTATTACGATTATTCACATTTTATTAGTAAAGGATATTTTGTAAATGTAAATATTTTCATAATGTAACTTTACTTTTTTCCACAATAAACAAGAAAATTAGATTTTGATTTTATGTTTGACATCCCTGATTCATACAGTATAAAGCAAACGAATGTCAAATTAAATTTAGAAGCATATAAAAGTACTTTTTAAGAAGCTGATCAAACCCTTAAAAGCAAAAATAAACTTCTGTTACTTCAGTCCTACATAACATCTTAACCTCCTCAAACCAAAATTTTCTATTGTGACACCAAAAAGCTAACTAATAACTTGCAGGTGTTAAAAGTGTGATGGACATATTTTATAGTTTTTATCCAAGTGGCTTGTGCGGTTCTACAGTAAACTGCAAAAAAAAACCCAAAAACAACTCTACCTTGAGGAAGAGTGGGCACTGGTTCTTGGCTTGTGGGCAGGCTGACCAGAACCAGTCGGGCAGTGGTCCAGCCTTGGCTGTGGAGACGAAGTAGCCCAGAGCCATTGGCTGTTGCAGGATATTCAGGGCCTCTTCGTGGGACTCCATACGATCTGCACTTTGGCCCTGCAAGAAATCATCCATCAAATTAACAGAGCAAGACTAACCTTCTACATTTGTTATTTTGGGGTTGAAACCGTGATTCATTAAAGATACTAAAGTGTTATCCATTTCCTGTGTTCTTATTTTTTTAAATTGTGACATGAACTGAAGTGAGTGAGGCTTCCTTGTTATTATGGTATTAGTTTTAACCATTTTGCAAACGCCTACATTTCAGTGCACACAGTTTCCCTCTTATTCACATAGGCCTGTAGTATGACATTTTCTTGCACTTGAGGTTATTTAAAGTTGGGATAAAAAAAAAAACAAAAAGACCCTGACCTTGCTTCCATCACCCCCTTGGTGGTAGTGGGAGCCAGGGGAGTGAACAGGAGAAGTGGTGGGAGAATTGGGAAGGATATTGATGAGGTCTGGATCCACCATATCATTGTCAAACAGGTCGAAGAATCCCATTCCATCAGATCCGTCTGTAGAGAGAAACATGCAGAGACTCAGAGTTTGTGCAGCAGCAACATGCAAATGACAGAATTCAAAAGCCGGATTCTGATTCTCTTTCGCTTTTACACATACCAGGGTTTATAGGATTGAAGTTGATGTCAATGGGCTCTGAAGTGTTAGTGTTGACCTGCACCATGGCTGAGGTGGGGAACACCAGGATGTGTGTGCAAGATGTGTCCTGAGGTGTGCTCAGCTGCGACGTCTGCATGTTGAGTGTGGTGCTGCGCCCAAACACCGAACCCGTTGACACCGAGTCTACAGAAACAAGACGAGACCGAAGTTATAACTGTGACACTTGGAGGGGAAAAAAAAAACGCAAAGCAGTTACATCTGACTTTGATTTTACCTGGCATGACAACAAAAGAACCCTGCGGCTCCATGGCAACCAGACAGGCGCTAAGGATGCTGGGAGTGTCAGCAGCAGAGATGCCGCACATCCTACATGTCTCCTTCAGACGCTTACTGAGGGATTGCAAGTTCCTCCTGCTCAGCAGAATACTCCAGTCTGAAAAATAAAAACATTCATGTGTGTTGATGTACTGTGTGACGAGCTGATACCTACATGATCTGCAAACAATGTCATATGTCTACCTCGCAGCTCGCCATGACCCATTCTGCCAAGCCGACCAATCACCACCCTCCACGGCAGTGACGTCACCTGCACGAGACCGAGACACCACTCCCACAGCTTCTGCAAACCCAGTCTCCTGGCTGAGCCCTTTTTCCTGCGAGCCCTGTATAAAGGCATATTGTCATTAGAATACAGACTATTCAGACCATGTTAATGAATGCAATAAGCATTTATTATTTACAGAAAACTGCACACACCTGTTTGGAACGTCAATACTAATGATGCAGGTCTCCAGCAGTTCTCCGTGTTGGTCAGTACAGGAGGCCAGCAGCCAGCGCTGGTCATGGGACAGACAATAACCGACAAACAGGACGTTGTACTTCTGAGATGCCTCTCCGAATGTTTCCCCCAGCTCAGTCTGCTTATCTTTGACTGGAGCCAAAATGAATGGGGGAGTGTACAAACGCAGACACTCGGGCCTCTGTGTAAAGAAAAAAAAGCCGTTAGTTTAGAGGAGAAACGGTGGGTACAACAGCGTGGTGTCAGACTACACTGGCAGACTCCCTTTATCACAGCCGTTACCTCTGGGTTCTTCAGTGCCATGTCAATGGCGAGGCCAGGACCAAAGCCTGTCAGAGCCTTGAAGTTGGTGGAGTTAGGCAGAGGCCGGCGGCACTGAGTGAACACAGAAAAGGCCAACGACTTGAGGTGCTGACTGTAGAGGTGGCGCTCCCCACTGTGGACTGGCTGTAGCAGGTACTGGCAGGGCACAATCTGTCACGAAAACAAAATGAAAGGGTACTTTGACTCTGATAACATCACTGACTGCAGTTGTGAAGCTTTGAAAAACTGAGTCTTCTGGCCCTAAGCAAGACGTGGTAAAGGCTTTACACCGCAGTGAATGCAATTACAGCTAAGAAAGCAGTGATATGCCTACAGACTTTTAGACACCTTACAATTTGATTCTTGAAAGACAGTTTGATGCTTGGGGTGTGACATGGATGTGTGTGTGTGTGTGTGTGTGGGAGGGGTCAGCTTACAGCAGCAGCCACAATGTTCAGCTACACCTCATAGCTGACATTTAATATCTGCTCAAACTGCTCTTGATATACAGCGCACACACGTGCTTGCATACTGGCTCAAATTAAGTTAACCACTACAAGACTACTGAGTTACTTTCTGGTTTAACCGAAAATTTTAACTTTACAGAAAGGATACTAAAATTGCCCCAGAGCAAAAATTTAGACCAACAATAGTCACAGCTTATCCAAGAGTGCATCATGTATATAATGTGACTGTGTCTCTATATATAGTGTTTTGCTTTTTTACTTTATTATAATGTTCTAATTTTGTTAAAATAAATTAAATAGGAAGGACAACACCATTTCCATGTTCTGCCTTTATTGCATGTAATGACTCAATTAGCACCTTCACACCTCTAGTGTTTTAAATTCCCTTTGGCATGTTGATGCAATCTCATGTCACTATATCACAGGTGTGAACACCTCTATTAGTCTTGCTAATGAGTCCCTTGCTCCTTCTCACCCCCATTTGTACCTCCTGGTAACCTGCTCTATTGCAGATAAATTGGCAAGGAGAGCAAACGAGTGTGAAGTAATAATATCACCTCAAGCATAACGGCAGATGAATTGTAAGGGAGAAGATATAATGCATGGAAACACTCAGATGTTCCATTACCTGCACTGAGACAGCATTTCTGATGTGAACTGGAAGAAAATGAAGCATCTCCATGTAGCAGCGCAGCAGGCCCAGAGTGTAAGTGCTGGAGTGGACCTCTTTATCTGCGTCTTCATAGCTAAAGGGGTCTACGATGTATACCACAATGGCAGGTGGGTAAGAAACACCGTGGGACTCTCCGTCAGTCGGCTTGCCCACTTTGTCTCTCTCCATTGTGCTGGTGAGAAAAGACACATTGTTATGCAGAAGTCAAACCAGATACGTGCTAAGGCCAACAGCTCAAGTACAAGTAAGAAAAGTGAAACAACATGGATTGTTGATAGTACTATGCAAAAAATAAATAAATAAAATACAGAACAAAGCCTGAATTCAAGTATGATGAAGCCATATAATACACACCATCCTGTTCATCTTTTCCCCTTAAGAGCAAGTAATAAGTTTGTATTCCACACGCAAACTCAAAGTATATCCATAGACCAATCCAAATCTGAACACTACTTAAACTTAAAGTGAAAAGAATCCCTGTGCTCAGGGGTGACCTACCTCTCAGGTGCCTCAGCAGCTCCTTGAGGCTGGTTGTTGGAGGGTCCGTTTTCTGCCCCTGGGCCCTGTGCATTTGACTGGGGTCCGTTCTGGGATGCGCCACTTTGCAGGCCTGCTGCCCCAAACGGGGAGTAGGAACTTGGCTTGGATGAAGCCATTCCGCCGATCGTCTGGGAGCCTGCAGAGGAAGAAGGAGGGGTGCTGTTGACTTGGGCCGGCTGGGCAGAGCTGGTGCTGGAGGTGGTAGTGTTGGAGCTCTGGGATCCTGAGGAGGTGCTGGAAGAGCTGGAGGTCTGGGAGGAGGAGGCCACAGTGGGGCTGCGTTGGGACAATAGAGAGCTATCCAAAGGCTGCTCCGACAGATATGGAGCTGAAAAAAAAAGGACGAATGATCATTCAGTAATGCCACAAACAACTTGAACCTTGGGTATTGAGCATTATGAGGGCAGATGTGTTACCTAGATCATAGCGGCACACTTGAGCAAAGAGTTTGAGCTTATTAAAGGCTTGATTGTTCCCATCTCTGGCAGCCATCTTGAGAAACCAGTCACTAAGTGCCTGCTCTGTCATGTTCTTGCCTTCTGAAGCACCGACCTTCAAAATGCCTTCTGGGTGACTCTTACAGATGGGCCTGTGTTGCCCGAGCTGGCATGCCTGGCGAGAAGGAAGTAAATGATGCAAAAGTGAAACAGTGTCAATCATTCAAATATAAATCTTCTTTTGGGATGTGTTGAAACACGACAGGTTGTGTAAACAGCCAGGTGCCTACCTCATACATAGCACTCAGATCTTTAAAGAAGGTTTTGGCTCCTCGAAGCAGAGCTTCATTTTCTGGGCAGATGACAACATATCCTACATCCCTCTGGGAACCAAAAGGATCTAAGAGAAGCTTCTCCCAGTAGGGCAACCCAAAAGGAGACAGCACCACAAAATCATACTCATAACCAACCAAAAAGGTAGGAATGGGCAGAGGCTCAGGAGACTCATCGGTACCTGTAAGAAAAGGAGGATTGATTTTAATCATGGCGTCAAGTTTTACAATAACCACTAATATAGAGATGGCACTTTACCACTGGAACATACCACCTCAGTGGAGGCTTAGCGGCAAAATATAGTGCAACTTATATATTGAAATATATTCTAACATGCTTAAAAAATTTGCAGGGGAACCTGAAAACTCAGGAATAAAACAAAGGATTATCTTAAATTAAAAGCAGTTGGACGTGGCAGTGATGTTTGTAAGTTGCCAAAGAACCAGTAACCTTGAAATCAGATTTCAACATAAGGGAAAGACAGAAAACATACAAACACCTTGATTCTTGGCTGCATTACAAACACATAATTTATGCCAGCCCCCAAGCACAAGTTGGGCGAGAAGCTGGAGAAAGGTGAGAAGCAGCAGAAGAGGCCGTACTGACAGTAGTGAGTTATGTGCAGCTTCTGCTCACTCCATTTTGGCGGCAGCTGCTGGCTTACCAGTACATAAAACAGTGGTTGTAAAGCACTTCAGTGAAATTAATATTTTAAGGATTTGTGAGTGTTCAAGCTAAACACTTCGAGGTAATAACGTCGTTCTCCTATTCAGTAATGTAACAAAAGTGACTTTTGCCTCTGGCGTCACATGCTTACCCTCTATTACAAAACACTTTATTTTTAGTCTTGCAGAAATCACGGTGATTAGACATGCCCTCATTAAACATACCATATGACCCTCTTCCAGCCATTTTGTGGAACTGCTGCCAGGTGAGTGGTCCCTGCACACCCCAGGAGCGCACACTCCTCTTCTTCTGGATAGTGTCCTGAAGCACAGGCTGGAGGGACAACAACACCCGCAGGACATCCTGAGAGAATAGCTTGCTCATGTCGGCAGCTTCATGAGGGAAAACAAAAATGAAAAACAAGTCTTAAATTAACTATATTTGTGGTTAATGCTGTTAAACAAAAAAAGGGAAGATTGATGGTTGTAGTGCAAGGTATTAAAACAAAATAATACATACATTTGCATTTTGGCCACTGATGAAGACAGGTGCTTTTCACTAGTGTTTCATCTACTTTGCCTCCTGACATATTGTCCATGAACTGCCTGCCATGCTCCAATGCCATGTAGCAGTCATTATAACAGTCTCGCTCCTCAACCCTTAGGAAAGAACTGGGGGCTGAGCCTGGCTTGGGGTACTCCACACCAGCCATTGGAGCAAATGGGTTGGTGCACTGGTCCTGCAGCAGCAAGATAAGCTCATCTGGAGGCTTCTCCTTCAGGCAGCCAGCCTTGTGGGTAGAAGAAGCACGCAGCTCTTCAAAACTCCGCTCTGTATCCCGGCTGGCGTCTGAGCCTCGTCCCACTACGTCCAGCTCATCCTCCAGGAAAAGCCCAGCAGACTGGCCAAAACGTCGATTGGCGACAGCGCTGAATCCGCAAGTGCAGGGATACTGGGCCTCTCCGTTATCCTTGAGATAAACACCTACATCTGCCCCACGGATGTTCATGTTGCAGACGCACACGCAACAACTATCGAAGTTACAGTCCTTGAAAAGGTTCATGACCGACTCAGAAAGTATAAGCGTGACGTAGAGGCTGTGAGCTTCGGGGATGGAGGGTACAGTGGCTGGTTCCACTGAGCTAAGGGGCCGACACGTGGAAGGTGTCGAGGCGGGGGAATAAAGGTCGGAGTTGTCATACTTGAGGGAGCCCTGGACGCTCGATGGTCCTCGAGGAGTCCGCGGGGTGCGAGGTGTACGAGGCGTGGGCACAGAGAAACGTGGTGTGGCTGGGGACGGCAGGATGCCAGCGCCACTGTTGCTGGGAGGTGCGCTACCCGACACGAAGGGCGTTTGAGTTTGAGGGGTGTATGTCTGGATGTAGTCAGGCTCAGCACTGCAACAAACAAAATGCAATTCAAATTAGCCATGTATGGTATTCTTAAGAAAACCTCCATTCACAAAATAACATTCCAGAGTGGGTGTGCACAAAAATGAGATTGATATAAAACTGCTCAATGTTTGCAGTAAATAAAGTAAGTGGCTAAAACTAGCCTAACATAAAACACTAGTGCAGTAAAGAGACCTATGGTAAACTTAGCGTTTTTACCCGTCTTTGGGGACAGTGACGTTTGAGGGCATCAGATCCATTTTTCCCAGAGTCCAACTGGGCGTGTACACACAGTCTTCTGGCAGTTTGATGGGTATCAGACACTGGCTGGGTAGCGTCTTCAGGGGAGCGTACATGGAGCAGCCGATGAATGTCTGACAGTTCTCTGGCTTATATACGAAGGAGAAGTCCTAGAAGCAAAGATTAAAACAATCAAAACATAGCAACGCTTCTACACTCCATGCTTATCAGGTTGTGTGACGAGTCACACCTTTATTTCAGATGGCTTTGGACTGCAGAAGCCCTCCTCCACCTCCACCTTGAAATGGTTGTTGAGCTGGCTACCATCCAGCAGGGTGAGCCCTGGCCCTGCTTCCAGGCTATCCTTACTCCCGGAGTTCATGGGAGAGTAACCCTGCTGCTCGAGGGAGGGTGGGGTGGGGAACATCTGGTGAAGATCTGCTGAGCCTGAAGGAAAGACAGATTGTTATATCTCTAGAAAGAACACATACTAAAGCACATTGATGAACCATTGATGAATATCCTTACTTATACAAGACAGTGGGTCCAGTGTGGCCGCTTTAGGTTCTTTACAGCCAAATTTGTCTTCTGTTCCAACACCAGTTCTTTTTGATCCAGGCTGTGCAAACAAGGAAAATATTCAACATGTACCCAAATATCGTTAACATCTTTTTTTTAGTTCTCCAGAATACAGAATCAATTCTTTCATTGTACATGTAAAGAAGGACTAACCGCCAATTCATCTTCGTCCGAATTGAAGATTTTATCCAGGTCACTGTAGGACACAGCCAAGTCGTTCTCGTGGATGAGGCTGGTTGAGGCGGATGGTTTGCTGCCTGATGGACCCTGGCCATCTAAAACACAGAAATTAAGACAGAAGAAAAGTTAAGTTAAAGTCTCAATCTACCATCTGAGTTAAATAAATAAAAAAAATGAGAGGCTGCACAGACAGAATGGATGGTATTCTCACCTTCAGTGGAAGAACCGGCTCCTTCTTCAGTCTAGTTGAAAAAAGACAAATCACAGCATTATTGTAATGTTTAAGAAACACCAACCACATGATACTGCAGAAACTTCACATGCACTTCCACTTTACTGCATAATCAACTTCCTGTAGGTGGAACTCTGCATATCTTTGTTCCATTTCCACATACAAATACACTCAATACACAAGTATACAGAACAAACCACAGACCTATTGTTCACCATAAAAAAAGAAAAAAAAAAGGATTTTCTACTGCTAAAGGAAGTGGGAACTAAAGAGCGTGACAACACAAATAATGACTTAATGATACGAGTGTCTTATGGAACTGTATAGTTTTAGAACTTCACAAGTATATAAATGTCGGTGTAAACTCAAAAACAAGTGTTCTTGTGGGCATTCAGATCTAAAGAACCGTAGTGTGAGATAATGCTCACCAGAAACCACAACATAGCAAAACACTTAATAATGTTAAGGCAAAGTATTTTACAATTCATTTTGTATCTCATCAAAACAAATGTGAGCTTAACAGTAGAAATGAGGTGTTCATTTTAAATGTACTACAAGAAATGCACTCTTGCCGTCAAAGGACCCCTGTTGGAACTCACCTTATGTTTCTTGTTGCCCTCTCTTTCAGGTCCAGGCTTGTCTTTCTTCTCAGTAAAGCTAAACTCCTCGTCTCCCTCGACGAAGGCGTAAGGGTCTGGTTCCTCGCTATGGTCTCCGTCTCCTGTGGCGGAGACGAGATAGCTGTTTCTTCTCTGGGCATAAGTCTTAATCAGCTCTTGAGAAACCTTCAGGCGCTGCGTGGTTCCTGCCATCAACCTGTGGGAGATAAAGTGTATACAAGTCAGAAATATATTGTGAGAACGCACTGGTTAAAATGAACAATGAGCAGGTGAGGATGAAGTCTGAAATCCTTACTCTGTGATAGACTCTACATTTTCTGCTCCTCCTCCTGGTCCAGAATCATCCCGTATTTTATCCACAGGTAGCTGGGGTGTCTGGATGTGGGAAGCCTTCTTCTTGGGCAGGTTGAAATACTTCCAGGGGTTGTGGGTCGAATCTTCATTGGGATTGATGGCTGAACCGACAAAAACAGTAGGTTCTAACGTCTCACTGTATGTTGGGGGAAACTGCAGAGGCATAGACATGTTTTCCAGCTGAGGTTCTTCAGAGGAGTTCTTCTGAGGCAGCAGACACGGCTCTACCGACGGGGGGTAGAAGGGTTGGTGAATGGGCGTCGAAGAGTTCTTCATGCCCCCTGGAGTCATGTCTCCTTCTATGTGGTCACAAGGATGAGGGCTGAGAGGAGGAGGAGGAGGTGATCCGACAAGGTCCGCTGGGGGGCCGTGTGTGTGCAGTGTTGGGGCTTTGGAGGGCGCTGTGTCCACGTGGTGCAGGCTGGGATATGAGCCGTCCTCCTGTGCTCTTAGACAAAGCCTCTGGCTCTGCGGCTCCAGCGACTGCTCCTCGCTCACGGAGTTGCGGTGATGAAAAGGAGTCTGCGGCCTCTTCTGCTGCTTCTCACCTTTCTCCAGCTTCTCGCCCAACTTGTGCTTGGGGGCCGGCTGGGCGGGCTGACCTGATGAAGATGGGTGTCCTGAGGTGCTGCTGGATCGCTGTTTTTGATTCTTATGTCTGAGTAAAAAAAAAAAAAAGAAAAAAAAAGAAAGAAAGAAAGAAAAGAACGTGCATTTTAGACCTCATTATTGAAGCCCACAATTCCTCGCAAATACATCTTTCAGTATTTGGTCCTTGGAACATTTTCCACTTTCAGAGTGTAAAATCCTGAGGATTTTGTCATATTCATTAACAGTTCGAAAAGGAACATTTTCTCAACAAAAAATTTACAGGGTATTGTGATATTTAACACTACATAACATGCAACATTTACATATTGTCACCTTCCTGAAATAACCGCCTATGCCATTTTTTCAGATTTGTCAGGAAGCACAGAATTTTTAAAATTGAGTTCCCAGAAATTGAGTTTTTGATGACTTGGGCAAAAAAGTCATTTTTGTAGGCAATTATTTTAGGAAGGTGCCGAAATGGGATGATGAAACCTGGAGTCAGTGATAAAACGTTTAAAGGAAACAGGGGAATAAATCTTTATGGATCAAATATATTTACAGATTATTTAAAGAGTGTGACCTTTTAAACATAAAAAAAATGTATTAAACTCATAAAATTTAATGGTATTTTTATTACGTCTCGTAACATGACTGAAGGGATTTTTAAGAAGAGCAATTTATGAATGAAAACCCTTCAGTATACCTTGAACAATTGCAGTGTGGCCTGTGTGTCGACTCCACAAAATCCCAAAATCCAGTTTTATCTGACTCCTCTTCGCAGGTTCCATTGGTTAAGGTAGTAAACTTCCTCCTATGAAAAGACCAGCAGACATTTTAAAAGTCAGAATGAAGGCACTGATTTGAGTTTTATTCATTGCCATCTTTGAAGAACCAAAAACTCTGAACATACTTGTTCCCTGTATGGTTTATGTTGTACTCCTGCCACGCAGACTCCACCATCTGGCTGGCCAGCCTGCGAGGGATTTTACCTCCGTGAAGGCTGTTGTTCGAGCTGTAGCCATCGGATGCAGAGCACAACTTTAGCCACTTCTGGGCAGGCTGATAATCTATGAGGGAGAAGACAAAGGATAAAGGTAAGACCACAAATGCCAAAAAATTACAGTGTCTTAAAGCAGAGAATAGCCAGTTTTGAACATCAGTAAGTGGAAAAAGCATTAGAAAGTGTTACCAGTCTGAGCCTCCTCTGGTGATGTCGGAGGAGTCAGAGTGACAGAGGACATGGCGGGGTCTCTGTGAGCGGCCTGGCCCTGCTGAGCACCACACAGGCTTCCTGAGGTGTTGGCTGAACCCTGAGGAACCACAGCAGGGAGGTCCGACAGGGGGAGGAGCACCAGGCAGGAAGGATAAACCATCCTCACTCCCGCTGGAACCAAACAAAACATTTTATCTTAAGCAATCATTTTACAATTTTATTTTACTATATGAGAATATATTTTATTTACAATTGCATTACAGAACTGCAAAACAGTTATTGTTTAACTTAAGATTTTGGCAGCAGGAAAAATGAAAAAAAGTTTTATTTTGCCATTTGCTCCAACCCACCCAACTATTTTTTATTATTGTTTGTAGAATACTTGAACAGGCACAGATGGCTGGAGGAGGCAACAATTTTTCTAAGCCTGATTGGGCTCTGCTGCTGCTGCAATGATCTTCATATAACAGGAAAAGTCTGGTGATAGATTTAGTCAATGTCACTTCCCTAAAGTTGCCTGATCTGACTGTACATTTCAGCTTTAGAATTTAAACCTAGGGGTAAGCAATATGACAAAAATATCCTATCACATTTTTTTTTTTAAATATCACGATAGAATCACGATTCTTTACATTGATCTTTATTTAATTTGCATATATTTTGTCTAATGCTGCCTGTTGCCTCTGGCCGCGGTGTGGCTGGTCTTGTAGCAGATTGACTCTCAGCATACTGTTTGGGCACACACCGATTCAGGATGGACAGGGGGCTAATAACGGCGTGAACATGATAGCGTGAACGCTTATAACGCATACTTACAACAGACCTATTAAAAGTGGTGTGTATATTTACACGAGTCATGATATCGTGTTGCCAGGTTATTGAACAGGTTCATAGGGTTGCCATCCAACGTGCCAACTCTGTCTGTAAATTTGCAAATTCAAGCCAAACCATTTCCATATGTTGGAAGGTAAGTTTGTTTTAGAAAGCAACTCATCTGTTCCGCTGTCAGCCATGACTACCACTACACAACATGAAATTCACGTGATGTGGACTGACATGATGCGCCTGTGCATCAGCATACAACTACAGCCATTGAATACTCTGTGGCTCTGATTACATCATTTTATAGACGATTCCACAATCTCTTTGCTTTGTCGGATTGTCGATACGTTCAAATCCTTCACAGTCTAATATTGTCATATCGCACACGCCTACTTAAACCTGTCCAAAATAACAAAAGATTATCGTGACTTACCAACAAGAACCTCAACGGCTGCCAGGGAGTCATCCTCCCAGTCCGAATCTTCCATCTTGTCTTCCTGGAGGTCCTTGGGATTGGGACTGATTGGATAAAATTGCCTCCACTCTTCTATGAGCTTTTGAGTAGGGTGGTCTGACATCTTAAAAGCTTGGCCTGTAAGGGTCCCATTTAAGCCATAGGGGCTCAGGATGACTGGAGAACAGAGAACAGCAACAAGAGTTATGCAAGGCAATTCCACTCGAAAGTCCAATAAAGAATATGTGTGAACAGACAATATGAAATGTATGCAGAGTACAATATTAGTCGTGCGTTCCTACCTTGTAATGGGCTGGAGCTCTGCTGTGCGAGGCTGAGGTGTTCCTCACTCAGTCGCTGGAGAGGCTGATGTTGAGCGATCTCCACACTAGTGCACACATTGCTGTCACCATGCACGAAGAAGGTGAAGGCGCAGGACAGGTGCTCGCTGTATGAATGAAATTAAAAAAAGGCGACATTGCAATATTTTGTGTGGATATAAACCTGCATTAATAAGTAAGAAGTTATCTAATTGATGGTTCTCCTACTTGTTAGCTGCTAGTGTAAACTTACTCTACAGGCTATTCAGGTTGTTAATGTATCCTCCATCACTCAAGGTTAAAGACAGAGTCAAGGAGTGAATAGAGGAATGTAAAGGGTGGAGGAGATGCTAGAGAATACAATTCCTTGCATATTTTTCTGGGCACATGGTATAAATCATGCTTTCAAATGACAAGCGTTGGTTTTGCTGAAAAATTACAGAAATGTAAAGGACTGGTACTGTGGAGTCTTTGTCTTAATTTCAAGGAAAAATTTATAATTTTATGAAAAAAAGAGGAAATCTGATTCTGCCTCCAGTCAGATCATGCACATAATAAATAAGCTACAGTTCAACCACAGTTTAACAGTTTAGTAAACATTTTTGCACCGCAGAGGCAAGATACACAGTGCAAGTCAAAAATAACCATGGGAGATTATTATAGCCCTGAAAAGTTAAAACAATACCCATCTTTATTTTCTTACTACTTCTGGAAGACCAGGCAGCTAAATGCACTAAAATAGTGCTTGTTGACACGGTTGCTGTAAAACCACAGTGCAGACTCAGCATTTTCCAAAGACTGCCCTGTTTACCAGCCAGAGAGGGCAGGCGACAGCAAGGCTGCCAGACTCTTCTGTTAGGTGTTGCGCTGCTGCCTCAACAAACACTTGTAGACATCTCAGTTTCCCACAAAAGCACAACAACTGTGAACAAGAAAACTTTGAGTGCTGTTAAAACTCTCTGAAGCTGTTGACAAAGCTAAGGCAGAGGGACCTGAGCCAAACAGCCGTTCATCAAACAAGTCAGCTCAAAACACCACAGCCACAGAGCAGAGGCTCAAATTAGCTTGTTGGGGAACTACAGGGTTCCCCTGCCCCCTCGTTCAGTGGCAAGAACGAGGCTGAATGTATGTCACTGCCCTCATGAATGAGAGGCAAGGAAATACACAGACAGATGTTTATGTGCTACTGCTGCTAAGGTTTGCATTTCCACTCAGAGCAGGTTTGCCTTGAAGTGACAGAAGTGAAGGTGTGTACAACAAACAGTAGCCTGATCACCGATGATGCAACATGATGGCTCATTTTAACGTCATGTATTTCACACTTAAAACCAGTTAAAAAATGTCACTCCGACAAACTAGTGAGAAACC
This sequence comes from Ostorhinchus cyanosoma, assembly GCA_029814465.1. Taxonomy (NCBI): domain Eukaryota; kingdom Metazoa; phylum Chordata; class Actinopteri; order Kurtiformes; family Apogonidae; genus Ostorhinchus; species Ostorhinchus cyanosoma. The sequence goes on along the minus strand of JAPTYQ010000006.1, from coordinate 26,288,758 downwards.
ATTTAATAGCTAATCCAGTTATACAGTGAGAATGACGGTATTATTTAACCCTTTAATCCGCATCGTAAGACCTGATTTGCTTCCAAGAATGCTGATTTTCAGTATGAACTGCAGTTCTGTAATTCAGGTCTTAATCAGCAAATGCTCATAATTCTGAGTCTAGAGCACTTTGCATTAAAAAAAAACCTACAATACAGAGGAACATATATTCCTGCAGTCAAGTGTGTTGGTTACACAGCTTCACTATGGTGTCTGTCTGCACTGGATGACTTTCTCAAAAGTGATGATATTTGGTTCCCAAACAATATTATCAGCTTGTAATAACACCATTGAAAGAATGTGTTTCAGTTAAAGCTAACGGGTGAGGTCTCATACCAAGTCTGAGGCCTTTTCTCAAACATGACCAATTTTGTCCATTGAGGTTCCTTCACTATCCACAGCAGTAATCTCAAGAACAGCGTTCATCCACGAGGACTTCTCTTTAACATTTCAGGACACTTGCCACAGTCTTGTTCTTAAAAACTACATCAAATCCAGCTGTTTAAAATGATAACTGTAATAACAAAGCTCCATAAGGTGCCAGTTTGAACCAAAACTCCAGCATAAACCTAAGCATTAGTACAGTTTTAGGAATGTTTTTCTACTGCTGTCTTTATCCTTAATTGTGTGAAAAATAAATTACTTGGAGGTACATATGAGCTGAATCTGTGTCTTCTCTGTCATAACAATGGTGAATACGAACAACATAGCCAGCATTCAGTTAACCAACTGGTAAGTAGTCGAGTTTCTCAAAGACATTAAAACCTTTCAGGAAATCCAAGCAACTTACTAACTTCCCTTTCAGTGGGAGGATTTCATTGTGAAACATTAAGTTTAGCGTCATTAACAGCAGCTTAGTTGTAAGAAACAGTTGAAGTTGAATCCATAAAATTCTATTTATGCATAAGAAGATAAAGTGAAACTCTGAGCAACAAGTACCACTACAGTAGAGTAACTGCTTGTAACAGAACACACCCTTATTATAACCTGGTTAATAGTCAAGTCCAACCTTTAATAAGAACATTTATGGTACATCATATCAATTTGCTTTCAGCCAATAGGATGGAGGACATACCTTTTATTCAATGTCTTCTCCTCCTTCTGGTATGGCTTAACAAACCATTTGCCAATGCGAACAAAGCCCCGATTCATGAGACAGCGCTCAAGAAGGTTGTGGATGGCTTTAAACAGGAGCGTCCGACACTCATAGGACAGGCCACTCTCCCACTCACCATCCTCCTCACCTGCAAAGAGTAGAGACATTAATCCTGATATCTCTAAATAAATTCTTTTCCCTTCTGCTAAAGATAACAGCCACTGATTCTGTGGACTTTTAACAAGGGCTGACTAGAAATAACGCCTTTTCATTTTATTCCATCTCATTGGTTATTATGCAATAACTTGATCTAGAAATGCGTTTGTAGAAATGAAACAGACTCTCTTTGATAAGAAATTTGTACTGCATCAAGAAACAAGAAAATAAATAGTTGCTGAACATGAATGCTCCTAGAGGGACTTTGTCCGAATGTATTTGTTTGTTGACATAGCTGGAACAAACTCTTCATTCAAAAATCAAGACTGTATCAGGTGATTTTGATGCACAACAGTGTGCTCTACTGCTTCCATACAAGCCTGTACCTCTGTGGCGGAGAGCCAACAGATTCCATGAGGCTTTAGAGACTTCCGACATAAATGGCCACAAATCATTCAGGCTTTTCTAACTTATTATCGCCAGACTTTGAATGATTAAAATGATGTCAAACCTCTTTACTAGTTAGAATAGGTAGTTGTTCATTAAACACAAAACATCTAAAAAAATAAAAAAAAAATTCATGGACAACACTTGTTCTCAATTCCGTTGGTGCTCCAGCTTAAATGTGGAATTGTAACAACCATTATACACTTGGCGCTGTGTCTGTGGTGACTTAAAAGCACTAAAAAAACCTTTTGTAAATACACTAAAGTTCCTTGATGCAATGCAAATAGGATAAACAATAAATGCACACTTATTGTTGCCAATTATGGCTATGCATGATAAACAATGTATAAACAATTGTCATAATATATATGTGATGTGTAATAAAGGTGCAAATACTGCATGAACTTACTTGAGAGTTCATTATGGATAAGCTCAGCAAAACTGGGGTCATCTCCCCACCAGAAAAGCCAGAGCTCTCTGCGACCCGGGGTGTGGTGCCTTCTCCACACACTCAGCACATCTGCCGCAAGGCAGCGGCTGAAGCTACACAAGATAGGGTCCTCCTCAGTCACAGGGAATAGGATGGGCGAAGAGGTGGGTCCTTGCCACACAAAACGCCGCCATTTAATTCCAGTCAAATCAGCCTAAGAAAAGAAAAGACAGAATGTAAATATGAACACTGGGGGAATATGCACACAATAAATAATCAGTTCCTGAATATCTCAAATTCAACAAATGTCTTTCTTCACATATGGTAATGTTCAGCAGCTGCAGAGTACTTGTCTTTTCTTACACACAAAAACCCCTTCCAGGGAAATAAGTTTTACACTAAGGCCTAATATCTGGAGAAGTTTTGCAATAATTTGTGCATGTGACAACAGAGTCAGGCCTAAAATGCCACTTTGACTTATTTACAACTGCTGATACACCAGTTTAACATTAGACAAGTTAGTGTAATATGTTAAATCAAATGCATTTCTAATCTTTTACACTGAATACGATTAAACATTGCAGTGCCCTTTAATATAAAGAAATAAGCGTTTTCTATGTTTTGATTAATTCAGTTGTTGGCCTGACCTGTTACCATCATGTAACGCTAATATTAGCTGATTATATCTAAGTCCACTGCTGTGTAAACACACGATCCTGTGTATTACTGAACAAGCCTTCAACATAGTTCCGCTGCAGTATGTGCTGTCTGTGTTTTTAAAGTTAGCGAGATCACGATTTGCAAGTTGCAGGCCCAATGCCTTCACGCCAGTCTGCAACTGACGTTACAAAGCTTGTTGCCTGATTAGCCAAAATGGCTTTCTGGCCTCTCAGTATGAAAGCTAACGCTAGCTAGCGCAGAGACTTACCAGGCAGAAGAGGTTGGAGTGGCAGTCCTCCAAACTGGCCCCGTTTGGCACAAAGCACGAACTCATCCTTTTACTGCGTGGTTGTAACGTTAAAGTCCATTGTCTCAATCACCATCGAGGGCAATAACTGATCCAGTTATCTCGCTGGTAGTGCACTGTTTAGTTGCAATTATCCCGTTAAAGCACTGAACAACTTGCTAGCTACAGCTAGCTACCGCTAGTCAAACAGATAACTTCTAACCGGCGCTAGCTCTTCTAGCCTAGAAGCTAAGCTAACAGGCAGCCAAATAGCGTCAACTGTAAGCTTCTAGCTATTCGATTCATCAATCCTGTTTGAAATGTATTGTCTGATCTGGTTAGCCGCAAGATTGCCGCTACATATCCTTAACATAAAATAAGCAGTTTCAACATGATCTGGGCAAACTGACCTTAAATTAAACACCAGAAAAGTTAAATAAGTGATAAAAAATAAGTGCTCGAAAACTAAAAAACTTCACCTCAAAAGCTTGTGTCCCTGGTGTGCTAATGCTAATGCCAGCTAGCTGATCTGAAACAATTTCAAAGCAAAGGAACTCTCCCCTCCCCCTGATCTCTCCTAGCCTGCTAGCACACAAGCTAACATACCAGAGCTTCAACGCTAGCTTGCTAGCTACATAAAACAATTTGCTACACCGCCCTCCTTTTCACTAAAACCATCACAGTGCTCAGACATAGTAAAACTACTCTTAAAACGGATGAAATCCTAAAATAGCGACAGTACTCATCGGCTACTCCTCTCTCAGTGATCCATGGGTCCTGCAGATTTCCATTATTTCAGTTCATGGATTGAATTCTTTAATGGCGGCCAGGAGGACAACTCTGCCTCTCAACTCCTATTGGCCAATTTGTGGTAATGGGGGCGTCATCCGGCCTCAAGTAGCTCCATGACTTCACAGTTTACAAGATGAAAGCTCCAGTGCATCTGTCATACAGTCAGTGGTCAATCCTCAATGATGTCTGTTACAAAACATGTTTCACTGTGCTACATCTGCTGCATGTGACGGCTCCAACAAATGTCGGCGCTTATTAGGTTCATTGCGTAAAACCCCTTTTGCACATATAATGGATCATGAGAAATGTCAGTGTTCAGGAGGCAAGACTTTTGCATGTGGGTTAAATTACACTAACAATCCCATTTTGTGCAGATAGAAACAGTCACTGGTCCCAGCGGAATCCCTAAATAAACACACAGGTTATTATTTTTTTGATGATGTGCATCTCATCTGCACAGTGCATGAATAACTTTTGTCAGTGACTGCGTTGATATGCAAAACTGAACTTTTAGCATCAAACACCTGCGACATTCAGGGTGCAAAATGCTAATGTTGGCATTTTCGAGCTATTATTTTGTGTCAACTTCATGCATTTTAGACGCATCTCTGTGCTATCAATCCATCCTGCCATATCCAAGCCGAGCCACAGGGCGGAGACTTTACGCAGCCCCACTCCTGTCCGACCCTCCCCTAAAGGGCGGAGCCACAGACGCATCGAGAATGTCAACAACATGCCGGAGACTGTGAAAGAAACAGAAACTGAGAAGGGAAGGGGCGACAGACAACAAAGACACCAAGGAAGCCAGTCATCTCCTAACGTCGTGTCTTTAATATCTCAATTCGCAGATGATAATTTAACCCTTGTGCGGGTAGGAGCCTCTTTTTTGTCCGCAGTGTCTGCGTTTTGGAGCGGTTTTACATGGAGAGCCTGCAGCATGCTCACTTCATGCTGCACGTTAGCCACTTGGTGGTTACAACAGGGAGAGGCCACAGCAGTTAAACCATTATAACAATGAATCAATAAGCTATATATTCTTGATAAAAAGATCAATTCCCTCCATACATTTCCACAATACCATAAAGCAGGGGTGTCAAACATACAAAACCGACCCCCCCAAAAGATCCAATCAGGCCTGTGGTATGAATTTGTGAAATGCACAAATTATACTGAAAGTATTAACAATCAAGGGTGTCAGAGTCGTTTTAGTTCAGGATCTGAAGTGAGTCAGACCAGGAAAATACAAACATAATAACCTATAAATAATGACAACTCAAATTGAACCATGACAACCTGAAAATGATGAAGGAAAAAAAAAAGTGCAATTTGAATATTTATTATCCTTTACCTTATCATTTACACACGTGCATTTCAACTTACACATCACAGTGGATCTACAAAACATTTAGTAACAGGCATAATAGTGTTAAAATTGTACTTATTGCTTTTCACAACTCAGTAGGTGTAAAAACTAAAATGACATGAAAATATTTTACATTTACAAACTATCCTTCCACAAAAAAATGTCAACGATCTTAACAACCTGAAACATCACCAGAGAAAATCAAATTGGTCTGATTGTGGTTCCTGAACTAACATGAGTTTTGACACCCCTGCCTTACAGTGTTAGTCCCAGACCAACACACTGGTGGTATTGTCATGGAGTGGTTACTCCAGTTGCCAAACAGGTTTTAAACACCTTATCCTTGTGTTACTACAGTGTCTGTCAAACACTTTTTTTCTATGTTATTGTCCTGCAGAGGTAAGTTCATAGTGTCACTGTCATCCTGTCACAACTAATCCCTGTGCCGCTGTCTTCTCTCACACAGAATATAAGCACTGGACTGGCGGTGGCTGGTGTGATTTTAATAGCCAGGAGTATAAAGCTGGTAAGAAAGAACTGCACACAATGACATGGGGGTGTACACTAATTAACTAATAAACTTTTCATGTCCTTGGTTATTTGTTGTGTTTTTTTCTAAGTAAAATGTAAAACATATCCTCCTGAGACCCAGGAAAGTGAAAATAATAATGTAGCTTTTTACATTAAACAATTATCTTGATTGGAAACGGCATAATGCATCAGTTTTTCAGATACGTTTTTAAAATTATTTTTATTTATTTATTTTTTAATTAAATTTCCTTTGCAATGGATAGCATTTTTTAAGTAAACTGTCAAACTTTTCTCCCCTCCAGAGGACAAAAATGCATTGCTGGGTCTCAGGAGGATGTGTATTCTTCCAGGATCATCCCAGTTGGTGTTTTTTTTAAATTTATTTTTATAACAGAGAATTTCATTACTGCATTTGCTGATGTTTGAGAATGATCAGTCAGTTGTGTCATCTTCGCCCTCTCAGATCACCAAATTTCAAGCAGCATCCGAGATCCCTGCTCATTTCATCGAGAAGAACGTCAGCCTTCGCGGGAAAGTTCATTCAATCACAGACAAAGGCCTTGAAGTGGAGCACATTCCCATTTATCTGCCTGTCATTTCTCCATTACTTACAAAACACAGCGGTAAAGATGAGTTCATTCATTACATTATATACAGCAGAAGATATGCACTCAATTCAGAACCGGCGACAGGTCTATCAAGTGGAGTCTGACAGTACATTATTAGCTCATCATAGTCCAAAATGAAAATATATTTGTGCCGCTACACAAATCCAACCTACTGCTGCTTTATAAATATCAATAGTAGTAGTTACTGCAGGAGGTGCATATTCCTCCACTTTGCTGTGACTCAAATGTCTCTGCAACATATTTATTTCATCAAGTCAGACAGAGATCTTTTCATGAGTGAAATCAATGTGTAAGCTTGTTTCACAGTCCAAGTCAGCTATTATCAAATTATAGTACATGCTATCAAATAAACCAATCATCAAAAGTGCCCTATCAGCAACTTCAGTATAAAGGGCTCCCATAATTCCCTTGTCCTCTTACTTGACCTCCCAGTTGAATCTTGTGGTACATAGAAAAGTTAATATTTCCTTATTGGTGAGCATGTGCTATTTTGCAGATAAAAACCAACCGTTTATAGTTCAAGTACACAATTAAACCTCAAAACATGAAACTCTTTTTTTTTCTTGCAGTAAAGCGTTCATCACAGTAAATGTGTAAAAATGTCTGTCAGGGAAGTTTGCATTCAGTGTAGGATTAGAATAGAGATCTTTTTTGTTTTGTTATGGTTACATTAACATTACACTGTTACACTATTAGTTTTGGTAGCAAAAAACAGCTACAGCTTTAGTTGCAAATATATTTTAACCCATAAAGACCCAGTGCTACTTTTGTGGCAGTTACAAAATGATTTTTTTTTTCCCACTAATTAGCTGTTCTTAAGTGATTTATCACCATTTGCTATGATATTATCCTCTCTATTTTGCATTTTTTCAATATAAATCAGGTATTTTCCCATGTTTGATTTATTGATCATGCAGATGCTCATAAAGGCTCAGAACTTCATTTTCATAACATCAGAAACGGAAAAAAATTAAGAAAAAGCAATTTTTTCAGCAATATATCAATTGAAGTTGTCATTGATCCAACTCCATGTTTTTTCTGGTGAGTCAATGTTGTAGAAGATTAAGATGTTTCCATGGTAACTACAGAGCCTCTGAACATCCAAATGGGTCATATCTGATGACCGTGAAAAGTTGACAAATTGTGTTTTACACCAATTATTTACATGGATCGATAGGATTAATGGATCAGAAGTTATTAAACCTTGTATATTGGAAGATGATTTTGCTCGCCAGTGGTTGTTTGGGTCTTTATGGGTTAAAGCTTTTGTTAATACTGACGCAGAATAAGCATCACTGTATACATAACTGAATTGACACACAACTTTAACCTTTACTTTGCTAGAACTATTCCCTCATGGTAAATTGCCTTCTTTGTTTATTTCAGGGGTGTGCTCATCTCCTTTGCTGGTGCATCTTGTAGGGGTGGAGCTGACACCAGAGGGGAGGGAATGGCTGCAGAAGAACCTGCACCCGGCTCAGATGGTTTGGCTAAAACTGATTAGCCGAGAAGACGACATTCTTCATTGTTTGGTGTCCCAAAGCAGAGTGAGTCATCTAATGACTAGATTAATGGGGATTAGGAGGTAATGCCTTAAAAGTAATAGTTTATTTTAGAAGTCGACAGATAGTGGCTTTTTAAAAGCTGATAAAATAAAGATGAGAGGGAAAAGCCCATCGCAGATTAGTCAGTTGATATCACCTTTTCCCTGAAATCAACAGTGTTGGAAGTGTACTTCATTTAACTTCATTTGGAATTACATAAATGTTGAACTGACCATCAAAGTACTAAATAACTGAATAAATCTGTCTGAACACGATATTAAATATAAAAAAATCAAGGTGACTCTTTATATTGTTTTGCAGTTTTCCCCTTCAAAGTCAGCAGTTTCAGTTGAGAAACTCAATATTAACAACTGGTAACAATTCCAACCAAGTTCTGCAGGCCCTTTAGGTTGGTAAAATGTCCTATTGGTTAAATCAATCAATCACTCAATCAATCATTCAATCAATCAATCTGTCTGTCAGTATGTGTGTCTGTCTAGTTTATTTGCAATGAAGGTATTCTTTCTCTGTGCTGATGTTGGTACAGTTTTTGCTCTTTTGCTTCCTCTTTTAATTTATGTAACATGCTGACACCTTTTTAGTGGGTAGGCCGGAAATAACTTTGTAGAGAGAAACTGCAAAGACAGTAAAGTTCCTTATGTTCCACTGTAGAATGATGAGAGTTGATCTTCTAAGTGTTGTCCTGTCTTTACTATTTTTTTCCAGCAGGGGGTGCTGTGGAGCCACTGTATAAATGAAGACATCCTTAGGCTTGGTCTGGCTCGTACTGCTCCTATAACCGGGGTCCTGCATGACTCTCGCCTCTACTGGCGTCTCCACAGGCGTCTCCACAGAGCAGAGGTCAAAGCTGAGAGAAAGGGGCTCGGCCTGTGGAAGGAGGACAGCCTGTGGGAGAGAACCTCTAAATCCATCAGGGACAATGCATTAGTCAGACTGATGAGGAGGCTTTTTAAGAGGACTTGATGCGCAAAGTGACTGATTAATTCTAAGCATGAGCCAGCCAAAAGTTTATTGGCTTAGAGTTCTGAAATATTCAAAACATGACAGGGCACTTCATCATTTGTGGACGCAAATCCAGTTACGTTCTCTTGGACTTGTCAGTTCATGTCTTGACTCATTTTGTGTGAAAAAAAAAAACTTTCAATAAGCTCCAAAAATTATCCCATCCATTACTTATTCAACAAATATGCCTTCCAGGCTCTGAATGCATTTTAATTTGCTTAATATAACCATACGCTCATTTGTATCAAAAGGTTTGTGATTGCAAAGTCTTTTCTAGACTTAAGGGGTTTGAAAACATTAAAAACCCTCAAATCCTTACTCTTTCACTCACTGCATTAAACCACAGCTTTCTCTGCTGTTTTGTGTGTCAAACACCCCACTAAACACAAGAAGGGGGCGGGGTATGTTAATGTTGTTCAGAATGGGAGAGGAGGGTCCAGTTGTCCCTCAATGAGATCACTGTTGCTATAGAAACACCAAATGTGAAATACAAAGCGAACCAAAGGCTAAACTCTATATTGGCCACTCTCAAACCCCATGGGAGCCTAAAATCTACTGAGTGTGTGAGGGGGGTCTTTAAGTGCCTATAAAGAGGGTCCTTTAACTGCACCGCGGCCATAACATTAGATATTTAAACAGTGAAAGCAAAGGGACAGAAGACAAAGCCAGTGTACAGCTTCAGATGACACAACACCGGCTTTAATGTTGTAAATAAATGTAAAAAAAGGAAAAAGTATGTTATACCATTATTTTAAATCAGTTCCTTTTTTTTTTTTTTTTTTTTTTTTACAGTGAGTGTACACGAACATCTGCTGCAGACAGAATCAGATACATTATCAGTAAACCCTAGAACAAATTTCCTGCTAGTTCAGGATTAGACTCATGTGATTGCAGTACAAGGACAATACTGCATGCTGTGTTTGTTATCCATGTTTCGTCCGAGCAGGGCTGAGGAGGTGGGCCTGGGGTGGCCCGTTTGAGGCTCTGATGAGTCCTCTGGGGTGCGAGGTGAGGAGGGTGTCAGGGGTCTCAGCCTGTGAGAGGTAGTCCTGAGTGCTCAATCCAATGGGGCACAAGGAGATTAGTGCAGAGGGGAGGAGGGTCACAGGGGCACAAGGGGATTTTGGGTCCCAGCACAAAGGCAGGAGAGGAGGAGTCACACTGGAAGGGAAAGGGAGTGGATGAAGAGGTGGAGTGTGTGTGTGTGTGTGTGTGTGTGTGTGTGTGTGTGGGGGGGGGTTGATGAATCAGCTAGTCTCCTCTTTTGTTGTGCAAATGTTACTAGCGACTGTTACGGCTGTAGAGGCTTGTGATTGGTGGGTCGGTTTAAATTGTAAGGTGCATTTCAGGCTGATGGCTGTTGCTGCCAGACTTTGAACTGTCACACTGGGAGGAGTAGGAGTGAAACCACGGCTGAGGCAGACGTCAGCGTGAAGGCAGACTAGTTTCTGATACGGAGGATTACACACAATTTAAGCTGTTCACTAAAAACCTTTTAACCCTACAGCACTTATATATTTTAATAAACTGAGTCCTGATCTTCTAATTTTTGCAGATTGGACTGCATTCAATAATCACTATTTGTTGATAGTGATACAGTGTTGGATGTTCTCTTACTTGTAGCCTCTTAATCTGCAAGTTGTTCATCAATGCATACATATGAAATTATCATTTAAATGTCTGGTGAAAATTTGGGAATATTAAGTCGAAGGTTAAAAAAAAAGATCCATAAAGAAAAATAAAGTAACTGCACATCAGAAAAACATGTGGAAAAGTATTTCTTTTTGGGTTTTTTTCTTGAATTTTATCTGTAAAGTCGCTCTGTTGGTTCTTTTAAACACACAACACGAACACACCAGCTTTTCTTTTGTGACTTCTGTACAAGTGGCAGTAGAAGTCCACTCTGAATCCACTCCAGGTTTTCTCCAGCTCCCTGTATCCCACAGCAGTAGTAGTTATTTGAAAAGGGACCTAGCTTGATGTAGTGCTTGTCCACACCAGTGAAGTTGTTGGGACTCTCTCTCTCTCTGTCTGATTCTAAACCACTGTCTGGGAAATATAACTGACTGAAATTTGTGTCTCATGCCATGGAAATACAGAGCCTGATGGACTCCTGTTTTGATGAAAGTGACAAGACTTTATGAGGAGGCTGACAGTGGGATCTCAAAAAAGATCTCCCAAACTAAAGTGAGAAGTAAGTAATCTTGTGATGATAAATGTGATACATGTGTTGTTGACAGTAGATACAGAAAACAGTATGACAGGGCATTTAATGAGGTGTTTTCTGCGCTCAAAAATGCACTTTTCAGACTGAAGTAAACACTTAACTGTCACTTTAAGTGTGCTGTTGATAGGATACTGTGTACAGTATCCAAGCAGATGTGCACTTGTTAAACCTGCGTGTCCTGGCACATGCAAGTTCTTTAAATGAGAAACTAAAAGCTGTTAAGTGTACGACTACATATATTTTCATCCTTCCATCACATTGTCAACCACACACTGCCAGCACTGACTTGACCACTTATCCATTTTTGTCATGCACTTAGGCTTCAGTAATTCCTCTCTTTGTGATAATAACATATTTCCTTCTGCATATTTTTCACATTTCATTGCTCCTTGGTATTGTCCTCTTAACAGCAGAGATTTGCAGCAGGGCAGCACAACAAAGGCCTTTATTGCACTCAGCCGGTAGCCATCCCAGAAAGAAAGAGATGGGGCACTCCCCCATCTGAGAGCAGGGTCCTTGGGGATTTTTTTTGATTTGATTGAGTGGTCCGGTGTAGTTGGCTGGATGTGAAAGACAAAGAGATTTAAAGAGACAGAGGGCTGCTGTGACACTGAATGAAATGGCACCCCGAAAAAACAAAAAAAAAAAAAAAAAAAACAGGTAACCCCATCTTTGCTCTGTTGTCAACATCTAATACAAGGAGCGTCTTTGTCAGGCGGAGATTAGTAAAGCTCATAATGAAAAAGATACAGCGACACTGGCCTCAGGTCTTGAAAGTCGCTTATTTTTAATATGTAATTTGCTACAGCTCATTGAGATTTTCTCCAGATGAGGCTGATATTTGCTTTCACCTGCTGTCACTGTCAACAATAACTCGAAAGCAACCATAAAGCACGGTTGATATTCCCTCACACACCCACATGTGCTGTACAGCCTCTGTGTGTGTGTGTGTGTGTGTGTGTGTGTGTGTGTGTGTGTGTGTGTGTGTGTGAAGGCATGCATCAGCTGAAAAGTGACTCCGTTGTTATTATGTGACTGAAGTATTGTGAGCAGTGTATCAGCTTGCTGGTGTAGGGTTGTAGGAGTGGAAACATGACTCTTTGTGGGTGCTGTGATCCCTCATGAATAATAAAAGTTTCTTGGTGGAAAGGAAAGGAGGAGGACTGGGGGTGAAAACTTTAGGATTGAATGAACCATACTTTGTGAGAACACAGCTTACTGTATGTTGTGTGAAATAAGGAAGTGTTCCACAACAAGCTGGGAATTATTTTATGACACGCACATGCTGTCCCATGTGATATTTTTAAGCTAGAGGCTAGTTACATGCAACATCCGCTTACGGACAGTACATGCTGTGTTATCAAGTTATAGACCATACAACTCCTGATGTTTAATTGAAAGGGACATTTATCAGAATATGTAAATTAAAAGGAAAGGAGAGTGAAAAGAATGTGGGGGAAAGTTGGAAGCATCAGTATTTGAAATAGAGCTGGAGAGTTGACTTATGACCTTATCCGCCCCCCCTCCGGCTCCACAGTAAAAGTAAGACGACCCCACCACACACATGTTCCCTGACAACATAATTTATGCTAACACTGGATATATAGTAATAGCAATATCTGCAGTCAGTAACCTTGGGATCAAATATTTGGTCACGAGACTTGCATGAGGAAAATTTGCAATGTATTGTAAAAATATTGCAACCGTCAAATATTGCAGTCGTCACCAAATCAGAGTTTATTTTTAATAAGTATAATGTTTTTTGTGTTTGTGCGGGATTGTTTAGAATTTGTTTTGGACGTGTAAAATTTGTTATGGTACTTTGAGGAACTGACATGGGAATTTGTGATCAGTAGAAAACGATGGGGTCAGGGGGATCCTTTTCAAATGTTATTTTTTTTCTCCCTTGTTTTTGTTTTTACTTGATATTAATTTTTTTTAAAGTAGTTTGGGCTTAATATTGTGCATGCATAGTCTAATGCTTCTATAGTTCTATCTGATGGGTCAAAAGTTCCCACGCTCATATCTTATGTAAATAAATCATCTCTCTTCTTCATTGTGTATCAGGCCATCTTTTTAATGTATTTATCACGAAGGCACATATTATGCTGACAGTGAAAATGGGATGTCTTTGTTTTTTCCTTTGGTATTTCCAGTCCTAAACAGCTCTTGCCTCATTACATGTGTCTCTTAGGGTGGATAACAGTTCTGCAGGGGAAATTCCTCTGCCTGCGCTGTTTTCTTTATGACTTTATAATGTTGCTACAGCGTCTGTTGCCGAGCAGAAATAACCTCAGTGCCCATCCTGCCCCCGTGTAATGCTACTCTGACCCTCTGGTAACCCTGCAGCCTACGGTTCACTCTGTCTCTGTCTTATCAGGTCAAACACTCACCGAAACAACACTGAACAGACACTTCCTCCAAGCCTGGTTAAAGACATCATATACTGTGAAAGTAATGATTCAATCAACTTTGATGTCATTTCTTTTCCTTTTATTTTATTTCCCGACTCGTTTTACAGGAACTGACTGAATTTGCGAACACTTCCTTTGTACCATAAAAGCATCTGTCTCACTATCTGCATACAAAGACTGTTTACTCTCTGTGTTATAACTGCTGAACAAGTAGTTACGAGCTACTCATTGACTCTGTAGAGTAGGAAGTTGGTTTATATTAGGAGACTTATCCCTTTAAAGTTAAAGCAACACAACTGCTGGACATGATCCCAAAATGAATTGAGTAAAATACACAGGTTGAATTGTAGTGTTACATTTGGGTTCATTTTGGTGCTGATGATGCTTTGCCAGCTTTTTAGACCTAATAATAAAAGAGAAATTTAGACATATTTTCCCCCAGGATGCACCTAATGATGACCTCAGATAAATGCAAAAAAAAAAATTCTACACTTCTACACTAATTTTTATCAAAATATTGGGGCCAAAAATTGGGACATGAAAAGCTACCAAGGTTTCCACGCATTTGATCTGGAAAAAATGGCTTGAAATGGTCTCATATACCGATCTAAATAAAGACACTCTGTTAAATTTGATGATCCTAGTGGTTTTTTTAATCCACTCGTGGGTTTTTCATGAATTGGCAGTCTCATTCCAGGTTTTGTGTGAAACTCATCATTTTGCAACAGCTGCCCTTTTTGTGAAATACTCTGCCTTGTATTATTAGTTCTATTCCCAAAACATGCCTGTGAGAGCATAAAAAGATATTTGAAAAATTAGTAACACATAATTTTCATTCCTTTTTACTGTGTCACATGCAGATTTTTGTCTAAAAATACTATAAAAAATGTGTTTTATCTGAAAAACAGTTCCTCTTTTATCTCAGTTTATAGACCTAAACTGCTTCCAAACTTGCTTCATAACATTCATCTACATCTGGTTTAAATTTTTAGCCCCCCATGTCCTATTTTTAGGGACCAGTTTCATAGAAGCACCCATATATTATTTGAAGTAGATAGATTTTATGTCATGTCAGTTTCTCAACGTACCTGATTGATACGTCAATTTAGGAAGAGGGTGATGGAAAATATTAACAGTCATATACATCATCATCTTCTGTTCAATAATTTACTCTTTTGCACGTGTCAATATGGGATGACAGATGCTGCCCCCGTTGAGTCTGTGCTGCATGAGAAGACTATTGTTATGTGTAGACGAGCTTCAATTTAAGGGTATTATTGTTCAGTGTGTAGCATGCAAACTGAAATTCTCCTCAGTGATAATCCCTGTTTATAATAATCACACAACATTAAAGGAGATTAAGCCACTTTATTGACAGTGCAAGTGAAACTGAAATGTCATTGTTCAATGAATGTGTCAGACCCAATCACAGCAAGTTAAAGGAGGTTAAAGCATGACTTGAGATATAACAGTGTTACTAAACAAACCACTGAAATTAGTAATGTATAATACAAATACATACCACTATGAAACTTTAACTCCGGGGTATTCTTGACCTATTTCCTTTCAGGGTCTCAGACAGAGTAGCTCATCAGGTGGTCTGGCTTTAAAACACTTATTTTTAAGCCACTTCTTTTTCAATAGACCAACGGACAGAAAAGGACACACTGTATTTCCCCTGAGGTCTGGGCCCTGCAACAGATGAGATGCCTACTTGTGTTACATGCGGTCGGGAGGAGGAATAGAGTCATTTTACTAACCTGTGCAACACGAACATGACAGTGTACATAGACAAATGTGAACGGTTGTGCGCATGTTGAACTTAAAACACAGACAGTGCAAACACTAAGATTGCTTCATCGCTGTGCAGTGTTCACACAGGTTATAATGGGGCCAATTTGGTGACTCCCTCATGCACAGTGACTCCAGTGTTTATGGTGGATTTATATAATCTCGCTATAGTTAATATCAAGACCTGACATGCCATTAAAGCTACTCAAACAATGTCCCCAGTCATCTACCTCTGCATCTCTAATTTGGACTTTGCTATGAAAACAAGCAGTAATTTAGAAGCATTATTCTGTAATTAAACAGGAACCACAGGGGGCCAAGCTTTGCTGTGCATTTAGAGCAGTTAAGAGGTGTTTCAAGGACAAGGTGATGCAGGGTTTAATCATCGCGGAGTAAAGCCTAAGATTACGGTTTGTGCTTATAACATGAAAGCAACAGTGCTTTCTCTAAAATCCTCATATTGTAAATGTTTTATTATAGTCAGGCATGATGATGTGAAATTTCAGTCGAGTTCAGCTCACAAGCCAAACATGAAAGAGCATGGATTAAATTCTGAACAAGAATACCTACTTATATAAGTTGTTTGCTTGTTTTCTTTGTTGCTTTTCCCATTTCTTACAAAGTAGACTGCCTGCACCAGCCATCAGAGAACAGCAGTACTTTTATATGTACTTGTACACTTCCACTCTAACAAACTACTATTGTAAAGGTTTTAGTATTGAGTTATAGATCACTGGTTAAATAATTATGGGCCTCTTTTAACCAAATCATCACAGTAATGTAATTGTGCAAAAAAACAGTGGAAAATCCAAAGAGCATATATTTAAGACAACATGTTACAGTAATGTTGGAGGAATTTATTATTGAATTTCCTGCATTGAAAGGTGTTCTTCTTGCCACCACCTATATCCTCCTGAGACCCAGCAATGCCTTTTTGTCTTCTGGAATGGACAAGACTTTCACAGGTATACATTAAAAAAAAAAAGTCACTGAAAATGACATTATTTAAAAAAAATATCTGAAAAAAACTGTTGCATCATGCTCTGTCCAATTAATGCAATTATTTAATGTAAAATGGCACAAATGTCTGCTAACTGGGTCTCAGGGAGATCTACTGTCAAGGTTCAACAAAAGAAGGAGGCAAGATCCTTCTGTTAGATAATTATTGTTGTGATTAATATGTTTGATCTGCAACAAATTCTTTAACCATAACTGATGCAGTGAGTAGCTTCTCATTTCTTTAACAACCAGCAGTTTGTCAGAGAACATAAAGACTGTATTGTTGAGCAATGGAAAAACATCATGTGGTCTGATGAGTCCAGATAAACTCTGTACCACAGTGATGGATGCATAAGGGTAAGAAGAGAGGCAGATGAAGTGATTTACCCATCATGCCTAGTGCCTACATTACACGCCTGATGAGCTGGGTTTGATTCAGTCGGTCAGATCTGGGTTTTGTGTCTGAAACATATGGAAATAAATAATGTGACATTCCATAAACTTACTCATGTTGAATGTATGCCACAATCAAAGCTAAATATCAGAGTGAGGGATCCTGTTTTTGGCCTTTTTATGTTACATTTTATGCACTTAGTAAAGGTTTGGATGTAACTTCTCAGTCACCATCATTTTGTATAGTAGCCACTTTTATCTGAAAATGTAACTGATTATAATATTTTATAATCAGACAATGCCATTACAGTTATTCCCTAAAACTTTATTTTCCAGAACATGTCTTGTCTCATTATGAAGTACAATAAAAGGGACAGACATTGATTTTTAAAATTTATTTATTTATTTTTTACAACCCCAATTATCAAAATTAATCACAAAATATAATCCCATCTCAGTTTTTCCAATCAGGCTCACACTTTCTCTTTCATCTTGATTTATGAGGGAGTCTCAGTCTGTGTGGTCGTCCGTCCGTAAACAGCACAGACACACCGTCCCCTGTTTTAAAGCGAGGTGGTGACAGGGTCATCACAAAACACTCTCACCTCAGACATACTCGACCCGTGAGCGCTATGTGTTCAAGCAGACGGTCACCTCTCAACATATCAGCCGGCACCGGACACTAATAACCATCCCAGAGGCTCCAGGCTCATCCGGTTCTATGTCTCCTGTGTGTGGTGTGTGTGTTTTTAGTGGGAAGTCATAAATCACACTAAGATAGACAAGCAACAGGTGGAGAAACACTGCAGTGGAGAAACTAACTGCAGGAGCGGCAAGAATCAAACAAGAACAGGAGGAAGTAGTGGAAAATTGGGAATCCGGGAATAATGATGACTAGAAACAGAAGGAAGATAAATGAGAACACATGCTGAGAAAAATGGAAAAATAGGTAGATATTCAAAGGGAGTCATTGTAGTGACCGTTTAGTAATGAAGGAACATCAGTAGTGTTATTGTCGAGGTCATGAAAGTGAGACCAGATCATGACTAAGACCAGAGTATTGAGACTTTTAGGGAGAATAAGACCAAGCAGCCAACTTTTTTCTACATTTACAGATGGATATGATATGAGCAGCGGTGATTTCCTGGCAGAATGCTACAAAGAAAGCTTCATTCCTGACAGAAATATTTGAAAGATTTAACCCATAAAGACCCAAACAGCCACTTGCCACCAAAACCATCTACTGATCTAAAATGTTAAATACATGTTGATCCAATAATCTTATCAGTACATGAAAATAATTGGTGTCGTCTTTTTATGGTCATCAGATATGACACATTTGGACGTTCAAAGGCTCCGTAGTGAACGTAGAAACACCGTCATCTTCTACAGCATTGATTCACCAGTTGGATCAATGACAGTGGATGGAGACGCTTAGTTTATGTTCAGTCAATGATATATTTTGCTGAAAAAAGTCGCTTTTTCTTCAGTTTCCTCTGTTTCTGCCATAATAACCTTCAACTTTGATCTGAGCTTTTACATGATCAGTGAATTAAATCTAGAAAAATACACGAGTTTCACTGAAAAAAAGATGCAAAAAAAAAAAACAAAAACAGAGGGTGATATTGTAAGAAATTGTGATAAATTATTTAAAAAAGCTTAACCCATAAAGACCCAAACACCCACTGGTGACCAAAATCATCTATTGATATAAACAGCCACTAATCCTATCAATACATATAAATAATTGGTGTAAAATGCAGTTTGTCGTCTTTTCATGGTCGTCAGTTATGACCCATTTGGACGTTCAGAGGCTCCGTAGTTACCATGGAAACACCGTCATCTTCTACAACATTGATTCACCAGTAAAACCCATAGAGTTGGATCACTGACAGTGGATGGAGATACTTGATTTGTGTTCAGTTAATGAAATATTTGACTGAAAATGTAATTTTTTCCTCCATTTTCTCAGTTTTTGATATAATAACCCTTAACTTTAATTTTAACTTTTATGGGCATCAGTCATGATCAGTTAATGAAATGTAGAAAAATACCAGATTTTCACTCAAGAATGAAAAATACTGACCATATTATTAGAAAAAATAAGAAGAGATTAAAAAAAAACAAGTAAAAAATCACTTGGGAAGTGTCACAAAAGTAGCTCTGAGTCTTTATGGGTTAATGTTAATGCCATCCAACGAAAATAACACCAATAACAAATATATAAAAATGAATATATTTCAGATGCATGAGAAAATGCACTGTGATATCCATATGGTTTGTAGTTTCGACTGGTCTGGAAATGGAATCCTGAGTCCTCATTTTCCAAGACATGACCAAGTAACAATGCGCTCAAGACCGAGACAAGATCAAGACCTTCAAAAAGTGGCCCTGACAAATCCTAAGAACTACAACAAAAAAGATCAGAGAATATGACTGAAGGGAATTATGTAACAACTCCAAACTGTCTCAGTGGCACAGATACTGCAGGAGGATGAGAATGAGGCGGATGCTAAAGTATGTCAGTTTTTTGAGAACTTATGGGTGTTTATTAAAAATCCACTTTCAAATCAGCTTTGAAAACATATTATATCTGAGTTTTGTCAACACTTGATGCATCATGTTTCAAAATTCCACACTTAACATTGTGTGTTCCCTGTTTTTCTTTTTGAAGATTTACCCAGATCCTCCTTCCAACCATGAGTTCCTGGGTGGTGAATCGGAAAGGAGAACCGCAGTACCGCCGGCACTTTCTGACCAACAACAGTACCTATCAGGGTAAATGTCTAATACACACACACACATATAACAGTTGAATACACTGAACATACTGTACATGTATGTTTCATATGATACTTTCAAACTGTATGTCATATAAGTAAACAGTAGAGGGAGACTCATCCCCAGTAATGTTCCTTTGCTCCTCACTTGAACAGCAGAAGTCACCATTCAAACCTGTAAACTTAGCTCTTATTAGATCACTACATCAATTTATTTTTTTTTAAATCATGCACGTGCAGTGGAAACTCTTGCATTGATATGTGTTGGAATTTGACATTGAGTAATATTTGCAAAGTCACCGTCCTTTTTTCCTTAGAGCTCAATGACTGCAGGCGTATCTGTATCAGTTTGATCTTGACTAATGAGGTTTTAGGCGATGATGCTGACAGATCTGCCAGACAAATCCATGACAAATCTTTGTTGTGTTGTCTGCCTCAGTGGCTGTCACACCCACAGCAGACAGACCACTTAAAGCCTCTCCTTGACTAACATGCAGCCTGCGTCCACGTCTCACCCCTACCGACTCAATGAATGTGCTTCAACTCTACATGTCAGTGAACCACAGTCGAAAACAGGCTTGACTGCTCTGTTACTCTGCTGTAGGTGACCTGATTTGTGCAGAGGGTAAAAATACAAGTGTTTTTTTTTTGTTTCCCCTTCTGTCTTTCATAGAAAAGAAAAGGATATATTTTTTTATAACTAGAACTTTTTAAAAAAATGAAAAAAAAATGAGGCCATACAAAATATACATTTCCACTAGTGATCGAACGATATCAATTTTTTTGGGGCCGATGCCGACTTTTTTTTTTTTTATATATCAGTCTTAGCCGATGACTGATACAGGCCACCAATATTTCTAAGCCAATATTTAGAGTTGATACTGATTTTTTTTCTCTGTCAAACGACAACACATGTCAGAAAATCTTATTTCTTTCGGCGCCTACGTATGGCAGCGGCTC
>JAPTYQ010000006.1:26251035-26263680 GCA_029814465.1 Ostorhinchus cyanosoma | reverse complement strand
CACACACACACACACACACACACACACACACACACACACACACACACACACACACACACACACACACACACTAAAAAACAATCAATGAATGTTTACATAGAACTTGCTCTTTTTAGTGTCTTTCATTTCCCACTTGGCACTCAGAGTGCATCTATGTACACTGCATTTTTTTTTTCACGTTTTCCTGCTGTGTCTCAGAGGAAGCATTCATACCTAAACTGAGAGACACTGAGAAAGAGAGAGAGAGAGAGAGAGAGAGAGAGAGAGAGAGAAGGGGGGAGCGTAAAGTGGGTCATAGCATTGGCATCTTTGCGCATTGGTTACTTTTTCCCAGACATGTAACCCGAGGGACATCTCACGGTAACAAACAAACAAACAAATAAACAAACAAACAAACAAACAGACAAGCGGATGTGACAAGAGTTCCTTTTGGTGGGGAATTCAAACGGAGCTGCGCTGTCGCCAAACAGCTGAACCAGACAGGCGGAAAAGCTGATGGAATGTCCAAAGGGCCAACTCTGGTGGTTAAGCCAGTGGTGTGTGCGCTATCATTCACTCTCGCTCTTTCCACGGCAGTGTTAAGCTCTTGCTTATTAACAAACACTCTCTGTCGATCCATCGAGCGCAGAAGAAATCGGCTTATCATTTTTTTTTTGCCTCTGTTCTGCGTCTGAGGAGAGAGGATGTGCGCGCAGAGGCTGTGGATGCGAGAGGTTTGATGGGTTGTGAATCCATTCTGCAGACCGCACAGGAAGGCAGGTGTCCGAGGAACAGTTTATTTAGGGTGTCATTCTTTTGGAGCAAAAAGTGGCACTTCATCAACATGGCGCGCTTCTTGTAGACACGCTCTGACTATGAAGAAACGGACTAATCCAGCATTTTCATATGGCACTATATAAACCGCTGCAACAAGACAATAAGAATGCTTTCCAAAGCGCATGGAGGGATACTGTGAGACAAACAACTCCAGTCCTAAATGGCAGAACTTGAAGTTTGCAGAAATCCCAATTTGGAAAGGGGTAAGAGCTCAGTTTGTGCCTCTTTGTCGTTTTGTTAATCCTATCTTTTTGCCTCACGTGGGAAGATATACTATGTGCCGCACGCATTCCTTTGGATAAACACCTGCCTGCATTGCAAAAAAAAAAAAAAAAAGCCAAAGCCCATGCGTAATTACTCCATTGCGCTTGTTGATGTTGTTGGCGCATCCATTATTTTACCAATTTGCATGGAGGATTAATTAAGCAGTAATCATTATTTATCAACATAATGGGTGTCTATGTCCAGAAAGTAATCTCATACTATCATTCATTCTATCTTTATGTGAATTTGCAGACTATGACTGATACTGACGTTTCTGTTGGTGCGCAGTCGGTACAAGTGAAGCCGCGGGAAACTGTCCCTGGTGCTGAAAATGCCCTATTGCATTTGTCACTAGGGGGCAGAAAAGCCCCTTAATTTGTCGATTTGACAAGGCTTGTTCTGCCCCTAGTCCATACAGCACATAGGTGTTGGTGTACCACTGAAAATCTGAGTGGATTCTCTACAGAAATGCAAACCTTTGGAAATGCAAACATAGCCATTTAGATGTTTATAGCTTTAATCAGTGCAATACTTAGGAGAGACAATGCCTGTTAGACAGACAGACAGACAGACAGACAGACAGACAGACAGACAGACAGACCCCATAGCTGCTCAACAGCTCAGTAACAGAGGTGGGTTGGATTGTCGTTGTCATCAGCTGAAAGAAGAGCCTCCTACAGATCAGGCAGGGCATGCTGAACACCACAGAAAGTGACAGAGCTTTGGGTCAAGCTTTGAAGACAAAATTGAAACCCCAGCGGTCCCCGGGCCATTAAGGCAACTCCTTTGCTGTCTCCCGTACACTGTCAAAATATGGTGCATCCTTGACACTTAGAAAGCAGAATGTGTCAAGTTGTCAGTCTTCAGCCACCTCCTTAGTTTGTGTGTTTCATTGGGATGTGAGGGAGGAAGGCCAGTACTTGCCTAGCGGACAAAGATCTACCTCTTGTCTTTTTTTTTGCAACCTTTGGGCAAAGAAGAGGAAAAAAAAGAGGGGGAAAAGATTGAGGGAGGATGGTTTGGAGGATCAGGAATAGCTGCTAATCTCCTCAACATGGAGGAAATGGCTTTTCCATGTAAAATGTGTCTCTCCTCATGTGTTTCTCCTTGGCTGATGATGATGAATCTCAGCACGTTCCTTCTCTCTCTTTTTTTCTCCCTCTTTTGTCTCTGCCTCTTCCTTTCTGTCGCTCCAGGGCAGAGATGCTAAAAGACACCAAGGGAGGGAACACACTCTCATCCTTCTGCGCTTCATACCAATCCATATTTTCAGTCTCCTCTCCTCTCCTCTCCTCTCCTCTCCTCTCCTCTCCTCTCCTCTCCTCTCCTCTCCTCTCCTCTCCTCTCCTCTTACTCCATCTTCTGCTCTGTCATTTATGTACAATTTCAAAGATGACATCTGAGTTACCAGTTTGGTGCTCTCCTCTTTTCCTGCATCAAACATATGGAATGTGAGCAGGAAAGCTAAGCTCTTTGGACCCTCAAAGCTATCATGGAGCTACAGCTGCTGGACTGTTTGCAAATGCATTTAGAGAGCTCTTTGCTAGTGTGTGTGTGTGTGTGTGTCAGTGAAAAATGGCAACAAAATTAACCATAAATACTGGCTTTTGTTTCATTCCCTTCTGTCCGTTCAGTAGTTAGCTACTCTGGTGCCTGGTCCACTTAGTGACGTGTTCAACACTTTTATGCCTCTCATGTGTCCCGAAATGAAACACCAGGCAGATGGTAATATGGCTTATATGGCTTCTATTGTTTTCCGTCAAACCTTTCTCGTAAAGCAGTTGCGATACACGTTGGACTCTGCTGCCAAACATACTGTATCTTGGTCTATTCCCAATCATCCAACCAGGCTTTTACGAAGAAGAAAGAAGCAGCAGTAACAGTCAGTAACTCTAAATGTGCTCATAAGACCCGTATACCCAGTCTAGGCCACACTTCTCTTCTTTGATGTCAATGCTGAACCCCTGCACTCGGGGAGCCCCCTGTAGCATCTTCAGTGAAGGCATTATCATGCTGCAGTTGTCGTGTTTATTTTTATTCCGGTGCCGCTCTTCACTCCACACCCCAGGGGAACCTGCGAACCCATTTGTAGCACTGGCGGCTTGAGCACTGCCATGAGCGCTCTTAATTAGACGAAGTGAGTGACTGTGAGATAAGAGTGTGTGTTTTTTCTTTTTTTTTTGCATGTCATTTTCCTGTGTTTCCTAACCTTTTATGTTGCTAATAATGAGGAACACCAAAATATTTTTTGACTTCCCCCCCATAGAGGATTTTGTTTAATAAGTTTGCTTTAGAAACTATTTAGAATCAAAATTTGCCCCCCAGGTGCCTATATTTGGGACTCACTGAGAATATACACGTGAAGGAAACTGTATTATAGAAGAAACAAAGAACTGTGTTATAAAATAAAAGCTGTCATTCTATGGACAAAGAACTGTCAGATGCTAATTGCACGTTGCTGATCAGATGCAACTATTTCCCCTCAGTTTCACATGTGAGAGTCTAATGAATTTTTGCTGTTTATAATCTCTAAATATTGCATAAACAAGTAAGTTGGTGCACTCTAATTAACAGAATATGGAATAAGTAACCTGGAAAACATTTTCAGAGACTCTCCTGGGTTTACTGCTTATGTATGTTTATATTTTTCTCTCTTGGCCAGAAGCACTGTTAACTGAATTTTGACCCTGATAACCACCAGTCTTATTTCCCTAGTACTTCCACAATTTAACGGTTATTGCGGTTGCTGAGTTGTTTACAGGTTGTCATGAATTCAGGTAGACATCTGTCAGTCAAACCTGATTATATCACACTGACCCTGTACTGACAATGCAGATCAGCTGGGGTTTTCAACATTTTTTTTTTTTTGGACATATCTGTTGTTTTGGTTTTTTTGGTTAAATACATTTTCATATTTAGTCACAAATATTTAATGGCATAAAAATTTAATGCTATGTCAAATTAATATAAAAATGAATAAAAGCCTCTCTTTGTCTTGCAAATTACTGACCTGATGTATAATTTTTGATCAAAGAACAAGGTTTTTTTTTTTTTTTTAAAGTGTCCTCTCTCTGAAAATTAGGCAATGAATTTAATCGCATTGATGTTAGTTGGCATTGATTCTCTCTGTGTGCACTCTGCATGTAATCTGTGTATTCATGTAGATTTCCTTTGTGTTTCTGATGAATGAAGCACACATCTTGTGGATTAGCGATTATGACCGTCCCATAGGTGTGAGTTGGAATCTGTCGTTGTGTTAGCGCTGCAGTAGACTGGCACCTAAATCAGAATGCTGGGTCCCTATCATCTGCATACCTTATACTGGGAAAGGTTCCAGATCTCCATCACCCTGAATAAAAACAAGGTAATAGACAAAAAAATGAACGAAACATCCCTTTATCACTTGTTCATTTTTGTCCGGGTGTTATGCTTGAAAAAATAAGACCATCCAGTTGTCATTTTGTTAGCCTCTACTGATGGAGTTGATGGGATTTGGATTTTGCCAACAACCAAACTTTGCAATGTCACATCTGAGCTATGAGCTACCATTTGCCTCATCACAGGAGTCATCCTGCTTTTCATTTGTCCAGAAGTAATCGTCTGTCAGTGAGCTGTGTGTCCTGACTAATTTAATTTCATAAGCTCCTGGGTGTCCTCAGAGAAACTGTAAAAAAGGATGGATGATGTAACCTGACTAACAGAAAATCTGACGGGATTACATGAGGTGTTAGTTGTAGTCTTTGATTTTTACTGGTTTGCAAATTACGCTGCCTGATTATGTAATCTACTGTAGGCCTTTAGGATTTCTTTAAAATTAAGTATCAAACACGTTAGAAAGCTGTAGTTAATGAGAAATGAAGCTGATTATAATATAATGCCTCAGATGTAAAGTAACAAAAAATATTTCTGACTGTTTATGATTTCTTCATTATTGATTATTTCTGATTACTGTATTAAGTACAGAGGTGGAAAATCTTTTGGATACCCTGTGCATTTGTGATATGTTGCATTAACAGTCACTTTTAAGTCATTGAACTCTGCCAAATATTGTGCCACTGTTGAAACCCTCATACTCCCTTTTGCACATGTTCTGCTCCATCAAGGTCAAATCTGGGTGTTTCTGCAAGATGATAAAACACATCCAGGGCATGAAATGTTGAAACTGTCAAGAATTTACTTTTATATTTTTTCTTAATAATAAAAAACAAAACAAAACAAAACAAATGGTGCCATGCACAAAAAACCCCACCCCTCGCACGCATTTCACCTATTACAAGTAACTTGGAAGGATTTTTAAAAATCTTTAAAAATTTGAACTTTGACCTATATTTCCCAAAACATAATGACATCATATAGACAAGTGTTATTTCATGACACTTTACATGTAAAGCCAGTTGAAACCAGACTCTCAAGCCAATTTACAGAACCCCAACAGAATCCTCCAGGAGCAAACACTTGTGACAGCGGTGAGGAAAACCGTCCTTTTAACAGGCGGAAACCTGCAGCAGACCCTGACTCCTGGAGGAAGGCCGTCTGCCTTGACCAACTTTGACCTACTTTTCCCAAAATGTAATCACAACTATTCTGGGTCACTGGAAATCTATAAACTCCATTTAGTATGAATTCAACCAATAGGTTTGCTGCTACAGACATGTGAAATTTCACCCATTATAAATAAATGAAAAAAAAAAGATAAAAAAAAAATTCATAAAAAATTTCAACTTGGACCTATTTTTCCTAAAATGTAATGAGATCTATTCTGGGTCTCTGGGAATCTATGAACCCAATTTGGTATGAATTCAACCAACAGTTTTGCACTAGAGGGTTAGCAAACATACAGACCAAACCTAAAACAATACCCCTTGCCTCTCCTTCTCCTTCCTCCACTTATCTTCTTACCTACCCATCCAGCCTACGTTTGAGTTGTAGACCAAATCCGCTAGCTTTTAATGACAGATCCTACTTTTAACACCAGTTAGATTGCTGTTCTTGCTCATGAAGAAAAATAAGGCTGCCTTAGTACACTGTGACTCATATTACACAAGCCCAAACTAAGGATAAAGGATCCCCCATTCATTCATTTGTATCCTCACCTTTCATGGTGTCAAAGCTCAGTATAGTGTAAACATCGGCCTCAGAGTAAAAGTGAAATCATTCTAAAATCCTACTCTCCTTTTTGCACATTGTGTTGTTCCTACACTTTTAAAATGACTGCGTTATTCCTGATTGCTGATCAAGTACGAAAATGTGAGTACATGCAGCGGAGGCGTGGGCGATGAGGACTTCAGCCTCGGGGGGTGAAGCCTGTGTGAAACAGGCGAGCATTTAGTACAAGATGGACAGATGTGCAGCCTGTGTATTTTTGGTGACTCTTCCTGCAGCAGACACACATCTGCACTCACACACTTCCCACAGGTCAACCCATTAAATCTTAGTTTTGGTATGGTATTATCATGAATGTTACGTCATCGTTCTCATCCTCGTGTGCCACCGTTTGACCTTAATGAATGCAGTTGATATACAGAGACGCATCTGCTGCACTCTTCTTTTCATAATCACTCCATAAACTACACAATGTTGCAGCTGATAAGTACTGGATCTAAATGTGTGCATCTGAGTAGTATGCTGCATGGCACCGACACTGTCACAGCTGCACTTGTTCTGAGAAACATCAGAGGGAGATAGATGGGAAGAGCAGGAGGAGGGAGTAGAGAACAGATGACCAGGAGAAAGGTGTGTGTGTTGAGGGAGAAGACTGTCAGATGAAGGTGCCGCCACAGATCTGACAGTACAGAGGAAGATGAACAGCAGGACTTTTGCCATGTTTGTTTGTTTGAAGTGTGGAAGCGTTCTATCAGTCTGACACCACTCTGGAGTGTCTAACAAGTGTGATGTAAAGGAAACCAAAACAGTGTTTTCTGGACTCAGCTACAGGTGAAGCTCAGTGTTTTGGATACAGGATCTGATGCAAGAAGTGGACTCTTGCTTCTCATATTGAAAATGGAGGAAATTTGCTCTTCACTTTTTGGTCCCACAACTCTTTCTGGCAATAAAATGCGATCTACATTTATTTATGGACAAGCTAAAAAATCAGCTGTGTTGACTGTAGCAACCTTACTGGCACGTAATGTCTACCATATTGGCGGCACTGTGGCTGTACCACAGAAATGCAGGCTCACACAGATTGGTAAGTTAATATGTGTCTAGACAGAGTCGCTCAATGTGTCGTCTTTTATAAACAGTCTTGTTGGAGTGGAAATTTTTGAAGCCCTTACAGTTCAGGAGGAAATTGAATCGTAGAATGCGCAAACTGTTACTGTCCTGTTTTTGTTACTGTCTGTTTTACCACTGATAAAATGTGAGCAGAAAAACATATTACATATTGAACATATTGCTTACTGTTGCTATTTATATCGCAGGGAAGGAGCAGGGCTCATGTTTATGTATCAGAATATCCCCAGGATGATCAAATTGCACAATTTCTCCTACCATAACTTTGAACCTGCAGAAAGCTGGTTTTAATGAGCCGTCGCTCATTACATGCAAGAGCAGATTTGTTTGTTGCTCTGCTCATTTCTGCGTGTTATTGGAATATCAGCAAAAAGGTTATGATTTGTAAATGTGTCATTATTGTGTCCTGTGGACAGTCTGTCAACCAACACTGAATAGCACTCTGATTATAGTTCAGTAGACAAACCACACCCTCTGGTTATAAAGGCTAACAGGTAAAAAAGAGCAGTGAGTCATAAATAAGCATTTCAGTTTGATTTTCTATTGATTGTTATGTTTGCGTTTCAAGAGTTGGACTTGTTATTTGGGTGGTGGAGCCTTATGTCACATGAATAGTGCATGAAGGATCAGGCAGATGCTGCTGAATATGAATTTGTGTAGTTATGAATAAATTATGATAAATCTTAGGACTGTAGTTCATGCCACTCATCCTTAGACTTAAAATCGAAAAATATAACTTCAAACACATATATACAACATATACATCCTAAACCCATAGAAGTGAAGCTGAAGTCATGGCAAGGAGATTCTTGAATCTACTTAAAAATTATACCAAGACTGGTAATGATGAACACACTATGACGCCAGGTGTTCTGTGTTTGCTGTTGCGTCCCTATCTTCATTGTATGGATCTAAGTGAGGAAAAGCTTTGTTCATCAGGCCATCACAGCAGCATCTCCATCACCCACCCTATTAAAATTTGTTTGAATTGCCAAGGCCTTGGTGCCAAGACAAAGCTTTGATCTGCCGTCTCTCTGCTCGGTGCCGACGGAGATGATGAGTTTTTTACACATGCACGCACAGAAGCACAAACACACAAACACACAACAGTACATGTACACCCAATATGTAT
This sequence comes from Ostorhinchus cyanosoma, assembly GCA_029814465.1. Classification (NCBI taxonomy): domain Eukaryota; kingdom Metazoa; phylum Chordata; class Actinopteri; order Kurtiformes; family Apogonidae; genus Ostorhinchus; species Ostorhinchus cyanosoma. Next base: position 26,255,237 of record JAPTYQ010000006.1, on the reverse strand, counting down.
TTCCTTAGAAAGAGACCGTGAAGATAGTGGTGTGACAGGAAATTCTCTGTATCTGGCAGAAAACTTTTTTTCTTCAACAGGTTGTCTGAGTTGTTTCAGTTAGTGTGTTCTTGAACTCTTGAAATAATGTGAGGTTGCACAGAGACGACTGGTAAAGCTCAGAGGATCCAGTCTGTCCCACATATGATAGCATATAAATGACAATAAGAAACTAGATTCAGTTCTCTCTCATGATCCTGCACATGTGTGGCTGAACTGAAGCAAATGCAGTTTAATCTGAGCATCAGTGCTTGAAGGGGAATATGATAAGCAATCGATGTTAAGGTGCACAGACCACCGACAGTTTCATGCAGCCGTAATCTTTCATTTGAGAGTCATGTACACTGATTCTCATCTTCGGAAGGCTACTTCGCTCCCCCAGGCAGACATTAATTCTCCTGTACCGCCGCCTTGGTTCCTCTGCTTCCGTATCTTTATCATATCCTCAAGGTTGGAATCTTGGGTCTTGAGTACTGAATGGTGATGAAGTGTGAAGTACTTGGGGATATAAGCAGAAATGTGTACAGTGAAAGGCTAGACCAGTAGTTTGCAAACTTTTTGAACTTGGGACCTAAATGATCTGTTTTTGTCTCCTCAGGATTCAAATTTACTAAAATACACCAACATTCTCACTGACTCATAAACCACCAAAAATAACAAACACTTAAATGGGCGAACAGTGAATAGTCTAACAGTCTGAGACCAGAAAATAAGAATTAACATATATTTAATATGTCCAAAGGGTTGCTGGTTTGATTCCCCAGGTGGCAGAGAAATTGTTGGATGATGTGCCCTTGAGCAAGGCACTCACCCCTCCATTTGCTTAACAGTTTTAGAGAAACAAAACAAATAATTGCCTTAGTTTTTGATGGAGATAGAACAACAACAACAACAAAATCCCAGGAAGACTGGGATAGGGTAGAGACCATAGGTAGTATTTGCATTAGTGACCATATTTGGACAAAAGGGGTGGAGCTGTGGGGGGTTGGAGTTTTCTGCAAAGGGTCAGGAGTATAGCGAGTGAATGCTGAATACTAGATTGTGAACTCAATAAACTTCATCCACACTGTATAACAAATTCATTTTATAGTCTAGTTAGTGAAACCTAGTAACCACAACAGGCAGAATAAAATGTGATTCATCAAATATACCCCCCCCAAAAAAAAAGTCTGACTCGGCAGGCGAGCGAGCTGTCACAGAGACCTGTCAATCAGGACGGGAAACCGGAGACATCAAAGCTTCTATTCAGCAGAGATTTTATTAACGGAGTAAAGATTTAAAGATGAACCACCAGAACACTCATTAGAGCGCCCAAATAAAACAGATGTGACCAGAAGAAAAAGAATAGTGTAGTATTTTTAAACTGAAGTTCAATAAATCTATGGGAGTTAAGGCTTTTTTTTGGGAACACCCCAGGAGCCGTCAGCGGTGCTACAACTTTAAGACAGTGCACATTGATCTACTTTGAATGGAATTTCTGGGTCAGAATGTCATTTGAGTTACAGGTACATACATATATACATATTTACATACATACATAGACACATACATACATACATAGACACATACATAGACACATACATACATAGACACATACATAGACACATACATACATACACACACACACACATACATACATACATAAACACATACATACATACATACATAGACACATACATAGACACATATATAGACACATACATACATACAAACATACATACATACATACATACACACATACATACAGACAAAGTAGAATGTGCACAGTTTAGTATTTTTTCCATCAGATCATGAGATGATACATGCCATCGATGTCTATTTCTAGATTTCTGGTGAGCTGCCCCGTGTTGGCTGTTACATAGAATAATACATTTGCAGTCTTCTTTATTCCCTTTTTAGTTTTTCCCCTGTGAAATATATCTGACTGCCTCACAGGAAAAAAAAAGCCTCAGTATTTATCCTCCAAGGGAATTGTTGGAGAACAGACATGTACTCTCTCACGGTGGCAAACAGCATTTATTCACTTTGGCCTGATTTATGACTTGGTACATCTGAGTGATGGAGAAGTTTTAGAGAGATCCTTGTTTGGTCTGAATCATGGATTTTACATCCAGAAACAGGCTGAGATCGACGACCCAGAACAACTCGACTGTTCAGTGGAGCAGAGACTGTGAGAATGATCAATACTCGGGGAAACCCACATTTGACAGTGGCCTTTATTGCACTCCCTCTGTAATGAAGCTGTGAAGCTCAGAACTGGCTATGTGAGATAAATAATGCACAGCAGTCTATTTTCTTTTTTTTTTATTTTTATATAAAACCTTTTGCTTCTATCTCAGTATCTTCAGTGACCCATTACTTTCACAAGACTGAGAGTTTGTACACAGTAATACAATGCTTGCTTATACATTACAAACATACATGAGAGAATTTATCAGTGGAAGAATAGGTTTTGAGATCTTTTATTTATGTTTTATATTTTAGTACTGTTATAGCCAGATCCAGAGTTGATTGCATAGCTTTTGTGGGGGTAAAATTGGTGCAAATAAGTCAAAAATGTTATGTGTAATTCATAAACCACCCCTAAGCAGGTAGCATCAATGCTGGGCCTGTGTCATTAACTTAGACGTAAATCATGATATATTTATACATCCTGTGCAAAATCAGCCTCTTTCTATGTAAATAAGTCTTTTTGCAAAAACCATCTAATTCACAAAAGACCAGAGTTAATTCCTACATGCAGTTTGGCTGGTGTTTATACCACCTGCTGTGCATCTCCAAATCTACAAGTGTGTGAAGCTTGAATGATGCTGAATTAATGTTTAATCATATCAAGTCGTAAGCACTTTCGATCAGACTGCTTCATTGCGTATCTGTATATCCTTATTATCATGCAATCTATACGTTTAACGGTTGCAGAACACACATCTTTAATGACTGTCAAACCCTGACTGATCTGCTGTTAATGAAGTTACTTCTGCAGCGCCATGCATAAAATACGCATGATATGTTGTGGGGTTCATGGGCTCCGTGAAACATCCAGTTGTGACACTGAACAGAACATCTCCCTCCTTACGTCCAGGAGATGTTTGAAATGTAGGAAAAGTCAGTATAGACTCAGAGGAACCAGCATTAAAAAAAAAAAAAAAAAAGTAGATGTATGTATTAGAGGGGTTAACCTTTAGAATGGACTGGAACAGCGATTAAAACAGTCTAAAACAATTAAAACTTTTAAAAAAGATGTACAAATGAACTATTATTCAAAAAATATAGAGCTCAGGATTGACTTGTTTAAAAGACTAGGATCAATATTTGTAGTTGAGGTAAAGGACATGATTTACCGGAATTAAAATTAAATATGTATTCTCTGCTGTTGTAGATTTAGTAATGATTACATTTATTTATTTTAATGTTTGTTTTCTTCTGGAAACATTGCATTCATTGTAAATAGGGTTAGGCAAAAAAAGAAGTCTTTATTTCAGCCTAAACCCTTTTGGTTGCATTGTATATGGAACAATGCATATGTTGTTTGTTGTTTATTGTAATTAACGACAGAATAAACTACTACATCTACTAACATCAGGCCTAATGTTTCAGCAGATATATTCAGCAACACATGACATTATTTTAAACATCTGACACTAATAGAACACATTTCAGACCTGCTTGAAATGCATTACGTGGAGCCGCTTTGGATGGACATATCTGTAGATTATATTATAGATTTAAAACTCTATCTAAGGATGATGCCAGCGACTGTGGTGGGAACTGTGTGTGCATGTATCTGTGCATGTATCTATCAAAAACATGCAATCTTAAGCTTTTCCTTGTGGGACACCTGCAGCTGAAATGCAGAAAAACACCTGATACATTAGAAACTTAGGACCAAAACAAGGGAAAATTGCAAACTTAATGCACCGTCGTGTCAGTAGTGCTACAATCTTAGCTCATATTGGAGGCACAAATACAACACTAGTGAACGCAATCCATTCTTTGTGCATCTGGCCCTTATTTTTCGACTATGTCATAATGACCATTTTCATATTTAGTCAAACCATCGTCTTTTATTTTTGTTACAGATAATATTATTAAGTTGCAGGATGAGACTGGTTCATTGTGTCGTCAGATATGCATTCTTAATCTTATGGAAGAAAGCAGACAGT
>JAPTYQ010000006.1:26195801-26205827 GCA_029814465.1 Ostorhinchus cyanosoma | reverse complement strand
AATTTGATTATGTTGAATTTCTTGTATTGTCATCTGGGTCATCAGTGAAGAAAAAGAATCCACTGATGTCCAACCTGGTCGTTCAGTATATTCAAGTTCAGCTGACTTTATTTTTTGGACACATAACATTGCTGAACCTAAACCTGACCAACTGAAGCAACCCCAGATCACAACACTGGCCCCACAGGCTTGTACTGGAGGCACTAGGCATGATGGGTAATCGGTTCACCTACTTCTCTTTTCACCATCACTCTGAAACAGGGTCAGTCTGGACTCATCAGACCACATGACCTTTTTCCACTAAAACACAGTCTAGTCTTTATACTTCTATCGAACTGATGGTTGTTTAGGAAATGAGAAGTTACTCATTGCATCAGTTCATGTTAAAGCAGCTGAAACATCAACCGCTGCAGAAATTATCCAAAAGGAATGGCTGGGCGGAGTGCAGTCCTTGAAAAAAGTTTACGGACACCCTCAAAATTTTACACAATCTCAAATATAATCATGAAATATCTTTTGAAAAATATTTTTTTGTGTTTCAAAAGATGTGGCTGCATCAGACAAACAGATGCAAATGATTTTTTTTGGTTATTGATTCTAAGAAAAAAAATATTGACAGTTTCTGACATCTCATATCCTGGATGTTTTTCTGCTGAAACATCCAGTTTTGACCTCGACAGAACTGAGCATGTGCAGAAGGGAGAAGTTAACAATACTTGGCAGATTTCAGTGACTTAAGAATGATTTAATGGAATATATCACAAATCCATTCGGTGTCCAAAAACTTTTTTCCACCCGTGTGTATGCTCCACTGAGTATACTCAAAACAGTCCTGAACCTCAGGGTTTCACAGATTAAACAAAGTAATTTGGAAACACAATCTGGGAACCAAGATTACAGAAGATTGTATCCACTGGATTAAGTATTAGAAAAAGGAATAATGACCAAAGTCTCTAAGGCTTATACTCCGGCTAACACAGGTTTTTACACAGAATATCATAGAAATCTTTGTAGTAAATAAAACGGTAGCAAAGATGAACCAATACAAAAAAATATGCATCTTTTCATACAGAGAGTAGTTAATGTGGTTTACATAGTAGATAAATGGGTAAACTTTCTTCATATTTTCTTATATAATATGTATGTTTTGTATTTGTGTCTATGTGTCTATATCCAGAGACACTCCAAATCCAGGCTGAGCTGCCAAAGCGTGGACAAGGAGGACGAATGTCAAGAGAAACCTGGAAGGGAGGCCGGCGGACAGTTCAACAGGTGACCTTTGACCTATTTCATCACAACACTGACAGGACTTGACAAGTGAGAGGTCCGATTGTTGCTGACTGCCACAAGAACTACATTAAAACCCACTGAAACTTCAGATCACTCACAATCGTTTCTGTTTATGCAAGAGAAACGACAGACTTAAAGCTTCTGATCTGAATGTTTCATCTGGAGGCAAAGGAAGGGAAGCTGGATCCCCCTGCTTTCATTCATCACGCAGTATCTGATAGAACATGAATGACATTCCTTTATTTTATTGTTAGATTCTTGCCTACATTACACTCACAAGCTTCTCCATTACAACCTCAGATCATACACTGGTGCATTTTTAAGTCACTTTAATGGACTGAAAGGCAGAACACATGGGGTGAATTAAATTGGGGTCAAAACTAGAGGTATCACATATGGTGCCGTCACGCAACTCCATTCTCCACTCTCCGCTGAGTTAATTGTTACAAATATGGTCACGAAAAAGGACACGTTAACTTACGATATGCTGCATCTTTTAATACTGATGTAATTTTTTTCAAACGTGATCTTAATATATTAAAACACACCTTCCCACTCACGTATTTAAATGTGTATGTGATTAAAAAGGCGAAATAAAATAAGCGTAAACATAAAAATACTCATGACGCAGAATGGTGCCACTTTGATTGTGCTTTCGATGCATCTTACAAATTCTGCCCTCCACTGAGAGTTTGTGGTTCCGCAGTTCTCTTTCTTTGAGCGTCAGTTTGGGGTCATGATGACATTTTATTGAAATGACATAAAAGTCCGATGAATTAGTAAGCAGCCGAATCTCCGTGGACTTTGTGCAAAAAAAATAAAAAGGACGAGTCACATTTTCACGAAGGAATCTTGCATCTTGAACACAGCATTGTTTACTTCACGTAGTCTTTATCCTGTGTTGCCTCGTCTTTCTCCTCATTTGTAAGTGAGCATTTAGCAAGAAGTATGGAGATTCAGCTTTTTCCACCTCCCTCTGTTCCTCTGTGTTTATAAGCCCTTAGCATTCCTCTGTTCTTCTTCTCTGTGTCCCTGGTTACGTATTCATATATGCATGTCCTCAGGAACTGTCCCAATGCAGAGTCTTACAAGCATGTATCTCAGATGCTCTATGACTAACTGTCTTTTCTGCATGACTGTGTATGTATTTGTCTGATGTACATGTGCAGGCATGTATGTGAGTATTACCACACTACATGCACAGTGCCCCTTTATTAAGCTTCATGTCTTTGATGCTGTTTCCTGCGGTTCTACTGTCTCGTTGATTGACAGTCCTCTATTGGTTGCTAGGCTGTTGCCACTGTAAATTCATTAAATGGTATGAGTGTATGCAATCGTTACTGTACATACACTGTAAAAAAAAAATAAAAATAAAAATGACTGTAGAATTAACAGCAAAAAGTTGTAAAATTGCAACATAAAAAGAAAAGCAATACAAAGTTGCTTCTTTGAAAAGATTTTTGGGTTAACGATTAAATCAAATGCAGCTTTAGTTTTTACAGGAAGAGTATGTTAGCAAAAGTGGATTTGTTTGTAGAAATGATGGATTTCTATTGTTTTGAGAAAAAAAACTGCAAACTGAAAAAAAAAGACCAGTGTTAAAATAACAGCCTATTCGGTTTTTTTAAAAAATAAAAAACTAATAAAAAAAAAAAAAAGGAAACAGTTAGCAATTTAACATTTTAAACATGTGTAATGGGCAGATATGGCTCAGTTGGTAGAGCAGGTCTGTCCAATGACTGAAGGGTTGGCGGTTTGAATTCTGGCTCTGAATATCCACATATTAAATCATCCATGTAAGACACTGAACCCTAAATTTCTCGCAGTCGGCCCTGGTGGCTTTGTAAAGTACTTTGGGCTCCATGAAGGTGTATAAACTGCAGTCCATTTAAATCTAGTCTTAAATATACATGTTTAAAATGTTAAATCTACATGTTACTCCATAAATATGTTCACGGTTTGTTTGTTTTTTTTACAGTATTGTTCTTGTAACCACAGCTGCCAGTTTTTTTCCATAAAAGTAACAGGATTTTTTTTTTTTTTTTTTACAGTGTACTTCTCCTTTACCTATCTTATGCATAGTTACATAATCTCATTCACTTTCTTCTGTCCTTTCTTGCAATTGTTCTCGTCCATCTGCCAATCACTGCAGGGGTGGAAGGAAGAGGAAGACGATGAAGCTGAGTAGAGATCTGTCCAACCTGGTGGTTTTCACAAACTCCGTGGCCTCACAGGAGTGTCTAAACGAAGGTGAAACGCCAAAGCTCTGCCCCCTGCACTCACAAACAAATGCTTCACACACATATGCTTCGGTGTTTACCTCAGAGGCATTTTCTCGTGCCTAATCCATGTTCCCTCTTCAGGTACTCCAGGTGATGTTCTGTCATTCAGCGAGACCAGAGCCCAGTCCCTGGTTAATCACAAAACCGAACAGTTCCTGGCTTTTAACCAGAGGCAACTGTCACGGATTTATCCATCAGCCTATCGCATTGACTCATCTAATTTCAACCCCCAGTTCTATTGGAATGTGGGCTGTCAGTTGGGTAAGACAGCTGTCTGTCACTTTGAACTTTTAACCTGTATAGCTGTTTTCTCTTAATGGAAACACCAGGTGCTTTCCCTTTAGCCATTTATCTGCCATTATATATTAACTGACTGTGAATATATCATGCAAACACATGCAGACTTCCTCTGTGGCCTGCATGGATAACAGTGCTTATACTCACATCACATCCACTGGTTTGTTAATAGTTGTTTTATCTGAAGGTAAGGAGTAAGAGAACAGATTCCACGAGTTAAGTATTCATTCTGGGTTGGCAAGTGTCACAATTAATGAGGTCAGTTACAGTCGGAAAAGGAATTTGTGAGGATTAAGTTTAAGATAATATTAGACTTTCAGTGTTTTCTTCAAACTGCTCTTTTTCTCATGCAGAAAAACCCTTATAATTATTGTTCCTCTGTGACAAAGGACTCAACATTCATCATTAATGTGATCAGTAAAGACATCAAGACTTGTGTGTTAATTTGAGGAAAACACTGAGAAAAGGTACATGAAATATCTGTTTTATAAGTTTGATAAAAGACGTAAGCAGTATTTAAACAGTGGCAACAACAATATTTTCTTAACAACATGGGACATAAATTAAGATCAAGTGATACTCAGGAAACAAAGATCTTCAAGGTAGTGTCTTCTCCAAAATATTAATAATTTTTTTTTATTGTCACAGTTATGTTCGACCTACAAAAATAACTATACTTGACTATGTTTCAGCATTAAGCCCTGATCATATGATGTTGAAACCCAAAATATTATGTTGAAGGGCAGGTATACTCAATTTGCCTGATTTTTTCCAAAGTTCTATATCTATATATAAGAATTTGTGTTGATTTCAGTGAAAACCAAAGTAAATTAATAATCTTTAGAATAACTTGTGTCTCTTTATTTTGCTTTATACGTTGCTCCATCATTCTGTGCTAGAAAAATAACACTTCAAAGAATATTTTCACGTTGAGTATCTGTACTTACTAATTATAATTCACAGAGGGGAGGCCAGGAACACTAACAGCAATGAAGTATTTTTAACTGAATGGAAAACTTAAATAAATGCAATGTCCAAGGATTCCTGCCATTTCGAAGCAATGAAATGATTTTTCTGTGAGATTCAGTAACCTATATCGATTTATTTTCTAAGAAATTTCCCCTCAGGGAATACATACAGAGAGAAATAGAAACATTTTTCTTACTTTATTGTTTTATCTCAAGCCTATACAGTTAACCTGTTTATGCATACTAGAGGTGGAGCAGTCGGTTCATATGATTTGTTTTTTTCCTCTTTCCTTCAGTGGCCTTGAACTATCAGACAGAGGGCAGGATGATGCAGCTCAACAGAGCCAAGTTTATGGTGAACGGAGGCAGTGGCTACGTGCTGAAGCCCCCCCCCATGTGCAAAGGTACAAACATACTGTACGCATATGTACGAACAAGCACGCAAATACAAGCATGGAAATGACTGACTAATGCAAATGGAAATTTGAATAATGGTGTGTGTGATAAGTGACATATTTTCACCCTTTTGTGCATGGTGTTCAAACTTCACTTAAAACCATACTTGCATTAATTAACGTTTTTTTTTGTCTACATACAGTAGATATAGTACTACAAAACCAAAATTACTTCATGGAATGTCTGATTAATTCCACTACAATTACATTTTACATTAAGTTTTCCTAAATGGATCATATGTCAGCTTTGTGCAAAGATACTTTTGGACATTATGATAAAAAAAAACATATTTATGATTAAAGTTGTGTTTAAGCTACAAATCGTCAACTATAAAATATGTTCGGCACTCAGTAATCCAGTTGGACACATTTAAGTTTTTTTGGGGAAAAATAATCACATTTAGTTTTATAATAATGAATGCATGTAAGGGTTAATATGAAATGTAGTCACTGGTAATCTCAGTGGTGAAAACACCAAATTTCCTTTCATTTATTTTTGTAATGAGTAACGATACTATGCCTTAAAATTGTATCAGAGTAGAAGTATGCAATTGAGTTAGAAAATCTAAGTTAACAGACTAAAAAATACTCAGTAAAGTTCAAATTCTCCAAAAACACATTTGAGTACAGTAGTGAAATGACTATACAACACTGCATAATAGTGATAGACAGTGTTTAGATGGCATTGATAACTTTAAAAACATGTATTTTGCTGTTTTAAGTTTAAGTAATGGCATAAATCAAATACGTCGCTCTTCTGTCTGATATTTTCCCTCCAGGCTCCTTCAACCCTTTCAGTGATGACCCACTTCCAGCTTACCCCAAGAAGCAGCTCATTCTCAAGATCATTAGTGGACAGCAGTTGCCCAAACCTCCAGACTCCATGCTGGGGGACCGCGGAGAGGTACAAAACCATTAAAACATCTGCAATGAATGCTTTGTCTGTCGGCGTCTTTATAACTCAAACACTTCACTTGGGAGACGTATTCGACAGCTTACGAGACTGTTAGAAAAAGAAGTAGAATTGATTGTCATTTTTGTCATTTCATGGCCTTCCCTCACAGATCATCGATCCGTTTGTGGAGGTGGAGATTATCGGGTTGCCAGTTGATTGCTGCAAAGAGCAGACACGAGTTGTTGATGACAACGGTAAGACCCGTATACATTCACATCAATTTGAAAATATAATGTACTATTTAGGAAAAACAAAAGCCTCAAGAATCCTTTTGAATTGTAATGTGATTTATCTGATGGTGGCATAAAGACTATTTTATGTCACTGACTGAGACTGTAGTTCAAATGTTCTCACTTCAGTGGAACTTTAAATACTTTCTAAAGATAAAATACAGTGTTACGACATACTTTATGATAACTATAGATATCACAGCACATAGGCTATTTATGTATTTATTCCCCAGTGGGATCACAAACCTATATTGTAAGGCCAAGATAGCAGCCATACCAAATCAATAAGTTGTTAAAGGACATAGTCTGATAATGTTTCAACTTTTATTATTGCCTTAATTCCAATGAAATAGCTAAAACCATAGAATACATTTGTCACAGACGCTGCTTTTTAGTGTGAGCCGTGCAGCGCCGCCAGGCTTATAAAGCAGATTAATTAATTAGAGGCATAATTGAAGCAGAATGGAGGGGTCTACCGGTGTCACCCCTAACATGTCTCCACAGATGAGGGGAGTCAGCAGGGGGGAGGGGAAACGCCTCCTCTGGGAAAGGTTATGGAGCCCTGGGAGCTCAGCAGTATTATGGGATTAGTGTGGGGGGCGCTGATCCTTGAAATACATAATTTGACACGTCACTACAAACTCAAGTTTATGCATGTCTGTCACAATATTTTGTTGAATTTACTAAAAACATATATTGTAATGAATGCATATGAGTGTTAATGAATGTATTTCCTCCATATCTGTATCTATTGTTTGTTTTAGGCTTTAACCCAGTGTGGGAGGAGACTTTGTCGTTTACCCTTCACATGGCAGAGGTGGCTCTAGTGCGATTCCTCGTCTGGGACCACGACCCTATCGGAAGAGACTTTATCGGTCAACGGACAGTTGCCTTCAGCAGCTTAATGCCTGGTTTGTGCAGAACTCCTCTGTATTTTCAGGTTTAATAAAAAAGAAATAATAAAAAAAATAAATAAATAACATGTGCGTCAGTGACAGGATCTAAAAAGGGGGGCGGCGCAGTTTGTCGCTATCAGTTTGCATCACTAAAAACAGACATCCTTTAGAAATGCTATTGCTATGGGGCACATTATCTTGAGTTTTCTAAACCGTGATGTGTTTGATTTGTAGAGTAAAGACCTGTGGCTCTGCAGGTTATTTTTGTTGTCTGTTTCCATCTGAGTTGTCCATGAACTCTTCATGCCCTCTCTTCAGGCAACAACTATACAATCACAACACTGCTGACGGCTGTTATGTTTCTTTGACTCACTACTGCTCACATGCTTTCTCCCTTGATATCTAACACCAGGATATAGACATGTTTACTTGGAGGGACTGACCGAGGCTTCCATCTTCGTGCATGTATCAGTACATGATGTCTATGGGAAGGTAAGTGCTGTCTGGCGCGCATACTTACTTTAGTGTTTCCCTTGTGAAGCTCTTTGTTCAGATAAGAGCGCGTTTGGAAATAAAATGTCAAACATGTCTCCTTTCAACACTTCAGTCCATGTAAGATCAACCTTCCATCCTCTGTCTTTCTAGTGGAGCCCTCTAGTCCTGAATCCCAGCTTTACCATAATGCACTTTCTAGGATCTAACAAGGTATCCTGATGCCCCAGACTCTGTGTGCTGCTGCATGAAACAGTAATGCATGAATGCAAAAGTGCAGTTTGTGGTCGGCTGTGTCTTCAATGAAATATTTGTGTGTGACATTAAACGAAAGTGTGGTACTTTTTACTTTAGTCTATTTTGTCCTGAATTCTATTTTTCAATTGTCGTTTTCCTTCCATTCTCATTGTCATCAAAAATGCTATATTTTGATATATAGACATGCATGCACTTTTGCATATTGCTTTTTGTGGTAACCTAAAAGGTAAGGGTGCCATCTAGAGGCAATACACATTAAAGCATGCATTTTTTTTGTTTAATGTGATCAACATGGGGTTGTACTTTATACCACTCTAATATTACACCAAAATATATTGAAAAGTGCTATGTATAATTCTTAATTTTTTTTCTTTTTAACTGACTGTTTTTTCGGTTTCCAGGGTCATCAGCTGCGAGGTATCAGGGGATTGTTTAACCGTTCTTCCAAGTCCTCTGTGGATACACACTCTGGTGGCCTTCGGAAACGCTCCATCAGTGATCACCTCTTGCGGCGCACTGCCAGTGCCCCCGCAAAAGGACGCAAGAAGACCAAGATGGCGCTATCAGAGTCAGTAGCTTCTATATCAGACCAAAAGAATGGCACAAGTGCAGGGGCAGGAGGACAAGGCACGTCAGGGAAGGATGGAGGGGTGGAGAAACGTTACCAACCCCGATCTCCCCTGATCCACAGACCTATGTCCATGCCCTTAGACAGGCTTCTCCAAGGGCAGCTATCCATCTGCTCTCCAGATAAGGAACAGCACAATATGGGTACAGACAGTGTCATCGGTTAGTATCCTCCTCTCATCACAGTCACAAAATTAAATATACGTTACAACTATGCAAACTACATGAAATTATTTATATTTAAATTTGCATCAGAACACTTTCTGATTTGTTATCTAACACTACAAAAACCCATGTTGTAATCACTACTTTCACGACTAAGGGAGCAGTTGTATTTTCTTTACATCATATAATTGCACCTAATTTTATGAGAAGATTCTTGGAAAGTCTATTTCTTAAACGTAACATATCCTCCTGAGATCCAGCAGTGCATTTTTGACCTCTGTAAGGGACAAAAGTTTGACAGTTTTTGCTTTAAAAAAAAATGCTGTCCATTGTGCAGGACATTCAATTAAAATATAACTAAATAAATAAAAATAATTGTAGAAATGTATCTGGAAAAAACTGTTGCATTATGCAGTTTCCAATAAAGACAATTGTTTAATGTAAATAAGCTAAAATTGAGATTTTCCTGGGTCTCAGGAGGATATGGAGGATATAGAACCACTTACAATAATCCTTCTTAATATTATTACGAATAATCTTCATGTACATTTCTGTACAATATGATGGTCTATTTACCTTTGCATTGCCAGTTTGTAGCTTCAGTGAATAAAAGCAACATGCAGCGTACACATCGAAATTTTGTAACTCTTTCGGTTTCATTCACGTATTGCACATTTCTGTCTGAGAGGAAAAAACTCTGGACATAGAGCACATATACCGACAGAACCTTCGTCATTTCGCTTGTAACACACCTGTGATTGACACACACAGCACAAATAAGGAAGCTTGTCCTTTGGCTGTGTATTACTTCTAAAACATTTCTGGAGTGCAAAGGTATAGGCAAATTAATCCCATTTTATTTTTCTATTTCACATATTTTTTTCTCACTGTACTCCTTGCTCTTTTCCTATTTACATACACAAATGATAAATGTTACATACTTGAAGCCTTTTCCATCAAACTGTAAACTTATACTATTATTAAAGCTGTTTCTCTCTTTTCTTTCTTTCTTTCTTTCTTTCTTTCTTTCTTTCTTTCTTTCTTTCTATGTTTTTCCTGTAATAACTATCTAAAAACTCATGTAACTTTGTAAACTACCAGACTTCAATCT
>JAPTYQ010000006.1:26185590-26195701 GCA_029814465.1 Ostorhinchus cyanosoma | reverse complement strand
ACACACAGCACAAATAAGGAAGCTTGTCCTTTGGCTGTGTATTACTTCTAAAACATTTCTGGAGTGCAAAGGTATAGACAAATGAATCCCATTTTATTTTTCTACTTCACATATTTTTTTCTCACTGTACTCCTTGCTCTTTTCCTATTTACATACACAAATGATAAATGTTACATACTTTGCCTTTATTGAAACCTTTTCCATCAAACTGTAAACTTACACTGTTATTAAAGCTTTCTCTCTCTTTTCTTTCTTTCTATGTTTTTCCTGTAATAACTATCTAAAAACTCATGTAACTTTGTAAACTACCAGACTTCAATCTACTCTCCATGATACCTTAACATGCCTTTTCTGTCCCATCTTCATGTGTTTCTTTATAGTAGAAAACTGACTAGGATGTTCCTGCAGGTAATCGAAAATACCTCTTATCTGAAGGTTGCATTGCTCAGAAACATATCAGTATTGCGTCCACCCAGTGTATTTTGTGCAGCAGTGGTCTGATAAAAATATTGCTGTGTCATTTGATCCCATTTGATCAAAACAACCCCATCTGACCATCTCTTTCCTTATCTGATGTTTGCAAACATGTATTCTTCCTTCTATAATCCTCTTCATTCTCCAGCTTCCCCTTCCACATGGTGATCCATTTGTCTGTGTATTGCTGTTGTATTGCATTGGCCGGACTGTTACTTGTTGTCATTTAGTTGTTGGTGAACCTACTGTTCTAAATCCTGAATAAATATTTACTCTTCTTTTGTGCACTCTTGTGTGTCTACAGGCTCCTGCTCCTTCGACAGGCCCAGGTCTTCCTCGGTGGACCTTCTCATTAACTCGTCGGCCTCTATTGAATTAAGCAGCTCTTCCCAATCTAAAGCGTGCATCCACAGAAATAAAGAACTGGACCAAATAGAAGAGGCTTCTTATCTGGTTATTGGAAGAGGAGGGATGCCAAATGAAGTGGACTATGTTAATTACCCATCAAAAGATAATGCAATCAGCAAATCAAGGATCATCTCAACAAGAACAGATGAATTGTCCTACAGTTCCCCTTCTATGAACAGCCAGATGAGAATGGATAAACCGGAAACTTCATCGAACAGCACAATGTTCACAGTGGCACCCTCAGTCTCCTCATCATCCTCTTCTGCACCTTCATCTGTGGCTCCTCGTTCCCCTGTCAGTGTAGACTGTGTGTTAACAAGTCCAGGTTACTTGCATGATAGCTCCATCTCTAGACTCATTGATGCTGTGTCTTTAGACAATGAACAAGACACATGCGGTTCTATCTCCGCTCTGATTGGCCAGTTCGATAGCACCGCGGATCAGAGTGATTTTGCATTATCTCATGATCGAACCCCGTCCCATCACTCAAACTTCAAGCCTACCACAGGGAAAGGATTACAAGATCTGAGATCTCCTCTCAAGAGTCCTATTCAAAAGGATTATCCAGTCAGTCCTCAAAAGGAAGCTCAGAGAACAAATCATGTTCTTTCGCCATGCAAAGCTTCCCATACAAACCCACCTCTTCAGACTCACTTTTCCAGCCCTGAAACTGCAGAGCTTGAAGAGGTGTATACTATTCTGGATGAAGAAGTCTTATCGCCCGTATCAGTGTACAACCTGAAGAAACAGACAGTCAGTGTTCAGGCAGATGGTATGGAAAGCACCTCGTCAAACACCTTAGGGTCCTCACCAGGAAAACCCAATCAGGGTTTAAGTAAAGGCCATTTGCAAATAAAGAAAAATGGAAATGTAGAAGTTGAGCAGGAGGAGGAGGAGAGTGTGTATGAGGAGGTGTATGATCCCCCAGTACTAACACCAGTACGAGAGCAACACACTTCCACATCAAACATGGGCTTGTCTTTAAACGACAAATGTTACCAGGATTTCTATCACCCAACTGAAAATGGTTTTGCAGAGGTAGAGATTAACGTTGATGAGGACCCATTAGAGAGGATTTTGGCATCGCCACGACATGGCAGCCCATGGAAGGGGCTCACAAGTCCAACCAAACGACATGCTATTTACCAAAACACTGACACAGCCCCCAGTTACTTCCAGCAAAAGAAGCCTACGTCATTTTGCGACCAGCAGCAGCCTCTGTCACACGTGTCTCATGTGTCTCACGTACCGTTTCCACCACATTCCTCTCCGATGAATCAAGCCTCATACAAACTGCCCATGGACCACCAACCACAGACAAACCCTCAAACTTCTTCTTTTCACAAATCTATAGACTCTAGGTCCTATGAATCTAGTCCGTTACATCTGAACAGCTACCCTGTTCCCCGAAGCTATCATGACAATGGCAGTGACAACAGAAACTTTAACAGGTCTTACACGCAACAAAGAAACTATTGTGGCAGTCAGATACTAAACAAATCTAACCAAGATAGAATAGGATATAAAGAGATGGAAAGAGAGTCTGTAAGATGCTTCCAAAACGGTTCCTCCTCCTCTGAAAGTCTCCCAGGCCACTCTACAGTATCTATTAACGCATGTAGAGACAAAGTTCTATCTTCTCCTTTTTCTGAGGTTGATGCAATGTACAGTCATGTCGACTATGGCCACATCACACCCACATCAGAGGCCTCAGCTCTTCACAAACCTCATCCGCATACACAAAGTCAAACACAATCATACACAGCAAAGCAGCCACGGAGCCAAACTGTTTCACTTTATAATAATAGACATCAGTCCCAGCCTGAAAATAGATATTCACTGAAGATGACTTTAGATCCTTCCTCCACTTGTTCCCCGTCTACTCCCAAAGACACAGCACCAGGTCAATGTAAGTCCAAGTCTCTGGGAGATCTGACCTCTGAAGACATATCATGCAACTTCCAGAGCAAATACAATATTATTAGTCGCAGTTTTATCACACCCCAAATGAGAAAGCAGAGGATGATGGGTGCCACGGGGACAGTATCCTTACAGTCACAGTCTTGTGATCCACTTACTGCACAACTTCGCAAACTGGTCAGTCTGGAATGTGATGACAACGACCGAGACATGCTTCAGTCTCCGCAGCTGCATCAGGAAGCAAACTCATCAGCGTCCCAACAAGACGCAAGTAACTTAGCCCCGTGTGCTCCTGAGAACATAGAGGGTTCCCCACCACTTCTCACCCGTCGTCTGTCTTCTCGCAGCCAAAGCCGAGTACGTCACATCAACAGCCGTGCCCGCGAAAGACAGCAAGAGGCCCTAAAACCCCGAGCCGGTGTACTGATCAGTAATACCGCCAGCATCGGTGGGGTGGTATTAAGGAATAAACCGGCGTCACAAAATCCACCAGCGAACCGTCACTCTACTGGTTCTTACATAGCAGGCTACCTTGGTCGTGTGGAGGACAGGGGGCTTCCTGAAGGAGCTTGTACGTCATTGCGTTATGGAAACGGGGATCACTATGGAGACCGTTATTATACAGATGACTCTCTTCCACCTCCAAACTCCTCGCATTCTGTGTCGGAACCTGAGGTGTACTTTCTACTTCGACTGTAGCTCTGACTATAATGTAAACTGAGCTGAAAGATCAAGTAGTGGTTCTTCATGTTCGGTTTCGTCACAAGACGTGTGAATAAGGGAATGAATATTTACCTGTCTTTGTTCTCATGTGGTCGGGGCAGTAGTTTACCCTCAATACAGTTAAAGAAATCCTATTCATGACTATTTCTGGAAGACGGTATAGTCTGTACGATATTAATTAAACATCACATGTGATCCATGGTTGGATGTGACAGCATGGATTTATGTATGAAATGTCTGTCTGTTCAGTGAATGGTCTTTCTAGTCTGGCAGTGTATTGTTGATAATCTGCTTAATGTGTAAATGTAATCGGGAACTTGGATTCCCTCTTATTGGGTTCCTAGACTGATTGTACAGATACTTGTTATCTTTGTCCTTGTGATTTACTGTCAAAAATACGTACATTGACTATGAAGCAAAAAGAATAATAAGAAAAAAAAGATAAATTGGTTTCAAGCAGAGAGGGAATGTTTTTCTTTGTATCATATGAATGTGTAGTATAGTCAAAGAGCCACTTTTATTATATTGGATTCATATTTTCAATTATTAAATTTAAGTCTTCCTTCCTTTTCAGTGGTACTTCTTTGTTTGTGTTGTGTGTAAATATTCTTGTCATTGTTTTCATTTTAAGATGGGTTTTACTTAAGATCCAGTTCTACTTGTACATTTACATGTATGTTTGTGCATGTTACATGTGAACATGTCAAGCATGACTATGCACCAGTTTATACAATAGATGTTGCATTGCTCAACATTTGCACAAATAATAGTTGCATTGGATACAACAGAGGACATAGGCTTGCTCGTATTGGGTGCAATACAGTACATAAACCTCCCTGCTTGGACTTGTTGCTCTCTGTGATTTGTAGACTTTAAAAATATAATTGAAAATTTTAAAGATTTGGAGTTTAAAGGTTTTTATTTTTGTAATTACTTTGATACAAACTGCAAAATAATTTCTTGTTGGTTCTGGTTTATTAGTTTATTTTGTATATCTAAATGGCAAAATAAAAAAAGAGTAACAAACATACAGGGCCATGCTAAGGAAGGGACTGTGGTAAAACTGCAGTTTTTCTATTATTGTTTCAGTGTTAAACCATCCTTTTTTTTTCTTTGTATTGCTGCTCATCAGAGGACTGTGAGCATTTTCCTACCAATGCAATAAAATTCTGCAATATTTGATTTCAACACATTTCATGTTTTTTTCTGCTTTGTTATGTTAAATAATAAAGTTTGACACGATAAAATGGTGATGCAACGTTAGAATTTTATTCACAGTCCATCACAAACATCCTAATGTATTCCCATGCACCTCATGCATAATTGGATGTAATTGCTCATGAAATTACTTTAATAGCGCTCACAGATGGCACACCTGTTGCTCTGCGTTTACAAATCCCTCTACTGATGCAACTTCGACTGTCACTGTACTGATACGGATATCACAGTGACCCTCCTGACCTTAGCTCATTCAAATGACGTTATTTATATCTTTGTATGTAAAACTCTACACACACATTTCTGTGGGATCAGGAAACATTGCATTGATTTAAATAAAATTTTTGGTCACTAACCATATCCTTAATTATGAACACAATAGTTCTACTCTAATAAACTGAACATAGTAAAGATACTAACATCACATAAAAACTCACAAACTCACCCTTCTAGAGGAAAAACTGTGATTTCAGCATCAAACTCATAAACTGTCTTTTCATTTAGAGCTGTATCCAGAGGTGAAAACAACAGTGCTCCTATGTTTTATCACTTTGTCACTTCCTTTAATTCTAAACGTGGTGTCTTAGTATTTTTAATCTCACATTAGTTTTTCTCACCACAGGAGATCGAGTCTGTGAGACCATCAGTATAAGGCAGTTCATATTTCTACAATCCAACACATTGACATTCTCTTAACTGACAACTCTTAACTCCCAAATTCTGTGATTTGGAGCAACTTGTCCCCCACAAGATGCTTAGACTCACAAGTTTCATTGAAAACAAATTTTCATCCCTATAATACGTGCAGCTGACATTTACACAGACCTTGGTTAAATGCATTCAGTTTCACTTCACTATGTATTCCCTACATTAATTTATTTAGCCGAGGTATAATAATTTTTTCAGTGCAGAGAACAGAGAATTTCATCAGAGGATTAAACGTTTGCATCCACTTTAGTGCCATTGCCTTTAATTACTGTGAATCAGTCACTGGGTCGCCTTCAACAAGCTTCACATCACACTCTGCTTGAAGACTTGTCAGCGGCATCTGGTTTGTGTGTCTTTACACAAGCCGGCCTTCAACATTTTCTTTTGAAATATGGATAGAGTTATGTGAAAGTCTCTCCAAAAAATGTACTATGGCCTTAAACTACATTCTACCATCTTAGGATCATTGCATTTTTGTTTATTTCTTTGCATGACTTTTTTAAAAAATCTAACATAATTCTCCTCCGTGTTGTCTAAGCACCAGACTATGCTCATCTGTGGGAGTCAGTCCACATCAGCTTCCTGAATGATTCTATGGTGTTTATATATGTGCAGAAATGTTGAAATGTTTGGAAAATGCAACTAGGGAAAAACTAGACTCATAAGTGTGTGACGTTTATAAAGGAGGAAGTCACGTAGCAGATCACAGGACTACCAGCATCTACTAAAACCCCCAGTGAGTCATGGATCCACAGACTGTATCACTCCATCTAGAGTGGTGTCCAGTGGCGAAAATAACTGCACTTCTAGCTTATATCATTTTTTCACTTTCTTTGACTTTAAAAGTTATTTCTTAATGATTCTCATCCCATCTTGTCACTTTGTGAGGCTCATTACTCCCTCTAGTGGTCACATAAATCTTTTGGATCATTATTATTATTATGAGGCAGTTCATATTCTCTACAACCCAGTACACCGCCATCTTTTGCATAACTTCAGAGATATTTATTCTAAGCATTCTAGTGAGAATTTTAGATCATTTGTTAATATTTGAAAGAGGAAATACAACCTATAGCAAAACAACACCTGATCTGAAGTAAGTGATGTTCCCAGTTGACTCCCACTAATGACAATTAGACAATTAAACATCCTGAAGTTTATAAGATAAAATAAGACTTTATGTATCCCATCATAGGGGAATTTCACAGGTGGCAGTAATAAGTTATAAAAAATTAAAATAAAATAAAGTGCAGGGAAGACACGCTGAAAATATTCAATGCGAAACATGAAATACCAAGAGAAAAAAAAATTGCCATCAATACAAATATTTATATAAACTTAGATTTAAGTAATATATACATATTTATAATAGAAAATCGGCTTATCAACTTTCAGAAACATCTAGTCAAAATGTGACTAAAATGGCACACACACACACATTTTAATTGTTCACCTGTGGCTCAGGCTTACGTCACTTGTTTTTCCATCTTGTGAACATTTTTTGTTATAAAAACTCACATCAACACTTCACTTTAGCAGAATGCAGGGGGTGTGATAGATTCATATATGTATGTATGTGATAGATAGAAATGATATGAATGTTTATTCTGTGACATCATTTTAACAAAATGACACATATTTCTATGTATATGCGCTTTGTTTTTGCAGGTAGCTGATGAAGTATTTTATTTGTCTTTGATGATTAGATGAATGTTGTCTGAGGATTTTAACCATTTTTCCTGTGCTTGTTGAACTCTGTTGTCAGGTTTGATGTCAGTTCTTGTTTTTTATACTTCATATTCTTTTATTTTGTATTTTTACTTTAAAATAACTGTTATGTCTATGTTAAAGGTCCAAACCAGCTACATCCATGTCTTGTTTTCTCTGGTTCTTGACTCCATGGTCCTCCTCATCCTTCCCTCTGCTGCTTCTCACTGCACTGAGCAGACAGATAGGACAGGAGGAGGTTCAGGCAACACTATGCTCTCGATGGAGTCCACAGAGTAACAAGGGCCTTTCGCTGGATGGTGACGTGATTATTGGCGGATTATTTAGCCTCTCTTACATGACTTCAGCAACAGAGCAGGACTTCACACAGAAGCCATTTCATGAACTTTGCAAAGGGTAACATTTTCAAAATAAGCCTTGTCTTACTGATTTCACAGTTTTGTCTCCATGTGTTTGTTTTTCTATGTATTTATTTTTGTTGTGCTATTACATATCTGATGAAAGACAGAAAACATACAAGGAGCTACTCCTATTCAACTCCAACTATCCTAACTTGTAACTGGCTAAAAGGTATTTAATTCCCAAATGTTTTTTTTCTCTCACTGACTCAGTTTCAGCCCACAAACAATAAGACTCATCCACGCAATGGCATTTGCAGTGGAGGAGATAAACCATAACAGTTCTCTGCTGCAAGGAGTCAAGCTGGGTTACCATATACTGAATAGCTGTGGCCGATACCCGTGGGCTCTGCAGTCAGTTCTGTCACTTATTGGAGGAGACGAACACAGCTGCAACTCAACTGTTTCTACTCCCCAGCCTGCAGCTAATGAACAAACTGAGGAGAAAACAGGTATGACTGGATATTCACATAGAGAACTGAATATGCAAAACGTAAGACCTGGTTCTAGAGTACGAAAACGATGTTTTCTGATCATATTGATGTCATCAGGTGGTCAGTCTGTTCCTTTGCTCATTGGTGCTGCTTCATCGGGAACAGCAAAAGTATTGTCCAGGGTACTGACACCTATCTCTGTACCACTTGTAAGTTTTACACAGTAAAATTTAACCTCTGATAAACCCCTGTCACCTGCAGTTTCTCTTTTTTTTTTCTTTCAGATTAGCTTCATAGCGAGTTGCCCTTGTCTCAGTGACAGGCATAAATTCCCAAATTTTTTCAGAACAATCCCAAGTGATATTTACCAAGCAAGAGCAATTGCACAGCTGGCTATACGCTTCAAATGGGCCTGGGTTGGAGTTGTGATGACAAACAACGATTATGGGCGTTCTGCTTTACAGGTGTATATGAATATGCTTGCTTTTTAAATTTGTGCATCTCTTTGCATTTCATGTGTACAGTAGACATGACAACAATCAAATATTTGTTGTTTCAGACGTTCCAAAAAGAGACTCAGGGAAAGGGGGTCTGTGTTGATTTTGTAAAGATTGTCAACCGACAAACAATCTACGATGATGCCAAGAAAGCAGCGATTACAATTGAAGCTTCAACTGCAAGAGTGATACTGATTTTTTGCTGGTATACTGATGTAGAGAAAGTGTTTCTTGCATTGGCTGAGAGAAATGTAAGTGAATGGTTGAAATCTGTGATTCCAATTTGGTCCATTGCCATAAAACCCAAACCAAAAAAAAAAAATGTGAGCAGTGTTACATGTTGTAAAGTACGTTAGTGTCCTCTCATTCCAGGTGACGGACAGACAGTTTTTGGCCAGTGAAGCCTGGAGCACCAGTGATGAACTTATGCAAAATCTTGCCGTCTCTAAGTTGTCAAGTGGTGTTGTTGGTGTGGCCATACGCAGTTCAACAATACCTGGATTTGAAAATTATCTCAGAAGTTTAAACCCATATAATCATCCAGACAATGTGTTTATAAGAGAATTATGGGAAAGAGAGTTTGGGTGTAGTCCTGAAGCTACACAATCCCATAAAGCACCTCTCTCTTCACATTCCTCATTCAAATCTGATTATCCATTGAATATCTCTACATCTAATAAATCTTTTCTAAAATCTTCCCTGCCACCTTGTAAGGGGACAGAGTCTATGAAAGATGTGCAGATCATTTTTACTGACATGTCTCAGCTGAGGGAAACATATAACGTGTACCTTGCTGTTTATGCAGCAGCTCATGCCCTTCACAGCCTTCTCTCCTGCCCAAACAGAAACAGCAGCTCCACCTGCTCCTCTGCAAAACACATCAAACCCAGAGAGGTAAAATAATCCATTACATTACAGTCATGAATAACAATCAAAAATAACTGTTGAAGCCCGAACTAACTAACATTAGAGTCATGGCCAAAAGTTTTGAGAGTCATAAAAGTTTTTTCAAAATTTTCTGCCGTTTTGTCAAAGTTTTTTTTATTTTCTAATCCATGCTGAAGAACAACTGGAAGAATTATATATGTTTCAAAGACTTGTATTAACAAATAAATCCCATTTAAGCATTAATTTGTGCCATTCCCAGAACCTGTGATGTGTGCATATATGTCTCATGAAAAATGGTGACATGTTTGAATTAATTAGCATATGAACTATTTTGTTTCAGCTTTTGCAGCACTTAAACACAGTAAATATCACCACACCACATGGAGAAATGTTCTATTTCCAAGGAGCTGATATTCCAGCAAAGTATGACCTTGTCAACTGGCAGAAAACCCCTGAGGGTCCACTTAAACTGGTGTTGGTTGGTCATGTGGATGAGTTTGATGTTCACCTAAATGAGTCAATTATTCAGTGGAACAGAGGATCCAATGAGGTATTCAGATGAACATGAAGTGCAATTACCTGCTTACTGTGTCAGTTCATAAGAGTATGCCAATGAAAACATAATTTCACATATTTCTCAGGTTCCTGTCTCAGTGTGCAGTAAGAGCTGTCCCCCAGGTACCCGAAAGGCCAACAGGAAAGGAGAACCTGTTTG
>JAPTYQ010000006.1:26052475-26063856 GCA_029814465.1 Ostorhinchus cyanosoma | reverse complement strand
ACCATCCAGAGTTCATATAGTATAATTTTCATTCACTAGGTGGAGTTTTGTGGAGAAATATGGGTTCTCTGACCATTGTTTTGCCACTATCAGGTCGATGTAGCTGAAACTGACTTCACATCGATTGGAGGAGCTTCTGTTTAAATATACTTCTTTTTTGACAATATTAAGGAAATAGTAGGCCAATCAAGTTCAAACTTGTCTGACATTGTCCTTTATGTGAACGTGATAACTATCCGCTTTTTGGTGACCCCTTGGGGAAGAACCCTATTGATTTTGGGTGTTTTATGAATATTATCACTTGTTCAAATGGGGGCACTCCTGTTGAAAAATCTGCATTTTTGGACATTATTAAAAGACATAGTAGGCCAATTAAGCTCAAATTTGGTTCGATCATCTCTTTTGTACATTGTGTGGTTTATTTGCCTTATTATGTAGCAGAGGTTTGGGGGGATTTTGATGATATACCCTTGCTGTCGGCCCCTGACAGCATAAGCCCTGTTATATATTTTTTTCCCATGGTGCTGACAAACAACACAAAAAAAAATCTGCTTTTAGGTGATATTTTATTTATTTATTTATTTTTTCCAGATATATTGTACAAGTTTAAGCAGAATTATTTCAGACATATTGTGTTGAAATCACCATAAATACAGTTGTTGCAACATTGCAGGTTTTGCTAGAGCTGACAGTTATATATTTGATTCACAATATTACTTTTCTAAGCCATGACACAGACATGTTTTCCTTAGATCTACATATATAAGTACATATTTAAAGTCCTCTATGGGATACTTTACCCATCAAATGTTTCTTTGTGTTATTCTCAGGTTTTAATAAAATGATGTAGCACTTAGGCAGAAAAATACAAAACAGCATCCCATAACTTGAGGCCAGAATAGCAAATATCTCTACAGCTACAGTGAACTTTCCAGGAGAGCTGACATAAGCTGGGATGAAGGTGATCCACACTGCACAGAATATGAGCATACTGAAGGTGATAAATTTAGCTTCATTGAAATTATCAGGCAGCTTTCGAGCCAAAAAAGCACATATAAAACACAGCAGAGCTAAGAGGCCAATGTATCCTAACACAGCCCAGAACCCTACAGGTGACCCCAGGGCACACTCCAGGATGATCTTCTCTTTATAGTGTTTCATGTTTTTAAAGGGGAACGGAGGGTTGATAGTGAGCCAAAGTATGCAAATAACAACCTGTATGAGAGTAAAAGCCACAACACTGAGTCTCTGTTGAACAGGCCCAAACCATTTCATCACATTACTGCCTGGAAGTGTAGCCCTGAAGGCCATTAACACCACTATAGTTTTACCAAGAACACAAGAGATGCAGAGGACGAAGGTGATGCCGAAAGCTGTGTGACGGAGCATGCAGGACCATTCAGATGGACGTCCGATGAAGGTCAGAGAACACAGGAAACACAGGGTTAAAGAGAAGAGCAGCAGGAAACTCATCTCTGAGTTATTTGCTCTTACAATAGGAGTTTGTCTGTAGTGGAAGAATATTAGGGCTATGGTCATTGCCAGGCAGGCCCCGAAGACAGAAAAGGTGACCAATAATATGCCCATCAGCTCTTTGTAGCTGAGAAACTCTATTGCTTTTAAGTCACAGTTAGTCCGCTTTTCGTTAGACTTGTACTCAGGAGGGCATTTGTCACATTTTACTGCATCTGAAAGCATAAATATGTTTAGGCTGTACAACGCACACGTCTTCAGGTAGACCAGTAAAGTGCTGGCAGTGATTTTGCCCAAGAAAAACACAAGGATTGCAACAGTAAAGGCAAAGAATCCTGTAGTCTCACTTGTACTGTTGCTGAACTCTCCATCAGCACATGTGATGCAATCGAAACAGCAGATAGGTTTGCCCTTGACGAAAGCCCGGCGGGTCCCTGGCAGACAGCTCTCACTGCAAACAGACCTGGGAACCTGCAACACAGGAACAGAGTGAGACAAAGGCTTATTTTTTTACATGCACTTTATTTCCATGTATTATGTTTAAATTTGTGTGTATGAGTGCTTAGACATTCACAACATTATAAAGACCATGGTTTGCATTTAAGCATATAAAGTTAAATTTGAAAATCTGACTTACGAGTTATTTCAGAAAATAAATGACCATAAGATATAGACATCAGAGACAAAACATAAACCAATAAATAGAACCAAAAGCTTATTAACACAGGCTGCTATAAGATCGTTTTCATTCATTTACCTCAGTATTTTCACCTGCCCAGATTGCTTTTGCACCCGCATTCATGTCAAACTGCTGCCCCTCAGGCCGGGAGGCATCATAATAACCGATGGTCTTAAAGAGTATATAACCTGTTTCATCCATCTGCCAATTCACAAGGGCATAGCGTGCGACAGGATCACCCAGTTCATCAAAGAATACATTTTCACCTATTTTTGTGGTAAAATTCACCTGAGTGAGGTAATGCAAGACCTGCAGCAAACAGTCACACAGAAAACAACTCAGATCATCAGCAACGTGTTACTTGAAGTAGATAAATGTTCTGTGGTTTTTTTTTTACCTGCCACGGTTTTACGTGTCCACTTTGGGCACAAGTGTTGTTTTCAAAGGGCCCCTTTCCATCTTGACAAATAAACAGCATATGCAGTGCGTGTGCTATCGCATATGTGGCCTTATAAATATTATTCAGCAGACTGGCATCTGAAACATCTGTGAAGCGTGAGTTTGTGTCCCTCAAAGATTCTTTCCCAGTGCACCCATTGACTGAACCTGATGCGTCTGCTTGGGGAGTCATGGTGCAACCGAACACCGTCTCCCACAGTTCCACCAGTCCCTGATCTCCAGGCTCTGTGGAGGGTCTGCTGTTTTCCAGAAACTGCTGCAGTCCAGGGATGTGAGCATTGAGCGCTGCAAAACCCACAGCGCCCTGGACAACAGCGTAATTTACCGCAGAGGCAATATAACGATAAGTGATCCACCCTTCGCTGCCCACCCACTGCAAGCCCGTCACGTTCTGAGCGTGAAGCTCCTTGATTAGAATATCAAGATCTGTGCCGTCAGCAAACGCCACAATGACCTTAGAGGTGGATTTTTTTATGATTTCTACCACCTCTAAGAACCACTTCCTGGGGTCGGTTCTGTAAATTGCCACTGAGTACTCAACACATATGCCTTCCTTCTCAGCTGCTTCCAGGAACGTCGCCATGCCACCGTTTCCATAATCACTGTTAGTTCTTATAGCACCCACCCACCTCCAGCCAAAGTGTTTCACCAGCTTTGCTAATGCTTTACTCTGGTAAATGTCACTAGGTATTGTTCTGAAGAAAGACGGATAATCTCTTCTGTTACTGAGACATGCACAAGTGGCTGAATGACTGATCTGAAACAAAAATAGGACAATTAAACAGTTTACATTAAAACACATATTTTCAATGCAGTCAATCCAGATATTGCATTTACTCTGACTCATCAGAATAGATTCACTCTGCACTGCATGTGTTCAGAGAGTATGCATAACCCCCAACACTCACCACAGGTATATGGAAGGGTCCCATGGTACGTGCAATACCTATGGTAGATGTGGATGTGGTCTCCCCTATGACAGCATGCACAGTGGAGAGCTTGTTGCAGTTACCTTCCCCCCTCTCATACGTATTCATCAGATTTAGTGAAGCTCTGATGGATAGAGGGACACTGGGGCAGGAGTCAAAGATCCTGTAGCCCAGTGTTACATCTGGTAGTAGCTCTGAGCTATTATTGATCTCCTCAATGGCAAACATCATAGTATATGCATACTGAAGCTCTCCTGGATCTAGTCTGTAAAAATAAACAGAGCGCTACAGAAAACATTGCAGGAAACCGTAAATCTTTGAAACAGACACAAAGATACACAGACAAAAACACAAACAATACCAACTTTAACTTTTTTTTCATCTGTATCTTACCCTTCACATTGGATTGTTCCTGGGTTGACTTGAAAAGCTGGGTTGACACTGATGGGGTTCTGATGGAAGGAGAAAATGCCTCCAATGTTGATGTCTCCCTCCTTAGAAAACTGGGACAGTTCCTTTGTCCCATATGTTTGACACACAGAATGTAACCCTCTGATGGCCACACATGTAAGAAGCACCAAGTCTATCAGCAGCATAGCTATTCACTTCAGTATTCACTATAAGGCCTTCAAATAAACCAACTCTGGGCATTTTATAGGGTTTTAGAACACTATCAGAATGCCATAGGGGCTTAGGAGCAATGTTTGTACTTCTCTTAACCAATGACAGTGCTTCTGATGTGATTAACAAGCGTTTGACCTATTAGATTCATTTGACACGTTTTCTATGTTGTTGTTGTCCTGAGCATAGCCAATAGATATAGCATTCACAAAATGAGCAATCTGCTGGGATGTTAAGGTTTATTCTTGCATGAAAAACAATGTATTTCAGTTTTTTTCAGTTATTTCATTTGAAGTTAAATGAAGATGGAAAAATAACTTAAATTATGATGCAACTCCAGCACATTCCTCCAAACTTAAATTGCTACAGCAAAGAGATAATAGATATTTTAAACATTAAATATAAAACTGAGTATTGATTCTGAAGGACACATTTATAAATACGTAATTATTAATGAATGCATGCTTTTATTTCATTTGAATTGTTAAAATGAGTCAAAAATCATGTTTTAATGGATGATATAGAGCTGAAATTGCATAATACATGCAGAAACTTAGCACATATGTCCCTAAATGCAATTAATAATTATCACTAATAAGAATTTGGAGGGATTATTTGACATTTTGTGCACAACACGTGCATTTGAACTTTAATATAATGGACTGTAGCATGAATTAATATGTTATTTTATCAATATATCTATTCATTAAAATGTATTTTATTGCCAGGATATACTCTTTCATATTAATTTCTTCCCATCATATGTTTTTTGGTGTTTCTTTCTGGTTTCAGTACTAAAATATAGCATTTTGGAGCAAATATGCAGAAAAGCAACCCAAAACTAGAGGCCAAAATAGCAAATATTTCCACAGCTACAGTGAATTTCCCTGGAGAGCTGACACAAGCTGGGATGAAAGTGATCCACACTGCACAGAATATCAACATGCTGAAAGTGATAAATTTAGCTTCATTGAAATTATCAGGCAGCTTCCGAGCCAGAAAAGCAAAGATAAGGCACAGAACTGCAAGGAGTCCTATATACCCCAACACAACCCAGAACCCTATAGGTGAACCCAAATCACACTCTAGAATAATCTTTTCTGCAAAATAAGCGACATTTTTGTATGGGATTGGTGGTGCAAGAGTTAACCAAAGCACACATACTCCAACCTGCAGTGATGTACAGGTGAAAACACTTATTCTCTGAAATGGAGCAGAACACTGAGGAACTCTAGTTGCGGGCCTCTTAGCCTTAAAGGCAATCACCACTGCTATGGTTTTAGCTAAGATACAAGACATACACAGAGCAAAAGTGATGCCAAACGCTGTGTGACGCAGCATGCATGACCACACAGAAGGCCTACCGATAAAAGTCAGAGAGCATAGGAAACACAGACACAAAGAGAAGAGCAGCAGGAAGCTCAGCTCTGAGTTACTGGCTTTGACCAGAGGTGTTTGACGAAACCACAAAAAGACAAAGAACACCATCGTAGTTAAACTCGCTCCAGATAATGAAAATGTAGCCAGAACAGCCCCCATGGTTTCTTCATAAGATAAAAACTCGATCACCTTTGGAACACACTGGCTGTGATTCTCATTTGACCAGTACTCCAATGAACACCGTGTACACTCTGCAGAATCTAAATGAAAAAATATGAAACACAAAATATCAAGGTCAAGTTTATTTATACAGCACATTTAAAACAACAGAAAGTGTCCAACGTGTTGTACAAAGTTATAGATACAAATGCAAGATATACAAAAATGACTAAAACAAGATATGAGATAAGATGTAGTAAAACTGATAAAAAAGAATGACTATATAGTAATTAGATAAATAGCATCTAAAACACAACCAGAAGGTAAAAGAAATAAAAGTCACACACTTGTATATGGAATTAATTCATACCAAAAAGCTGGAATTTGATAGAGAAAACTACTGAACTGCAGAAAAAGACTAATATGGTTGCAAAATATTATGAATGCACAGTATAATTGGAATTAAGTCTTTTTTTTTTTTCTTACTGTTGGAGTTGCTGATCTCTCCAGCAGCACAGGCGATGCAGGAAAAACAGCAGATGGGTTTTCCTTTAATCACAGCTTGGCGGAAACCTGGTGAACAGCTTTCACTGCAGATAGACTGAGGCTTCTGAAACAATCATCCATCACATCATTTACACTTTATTACTCCTCTAATCTTACTTTATTTTACCGTAATTATAATTAGAGTGTTCGCGCTGGGTTCATAACTTGCTCAAATAGACACGCGGAGGTTATTTATGTTGCCGTATTTTCTAAATGTAAATGTTGTAAGGAAACTACATAAAATAGAGGATTAAGAGTATGAAATCTGTTTGTCTTCTGTTAATAGAAACAGCATTGATTGATGTACTGGCTTTTCAATAGTGTGACAGCATCACTTAAGTTCTGCTTTATGTGAAAACACTACTACTTCTAAAAATTGATACTTTCTATATAACATTTCACATCATATGACCTGCCAAAAACTCAGCTTCCATATAAGGTTGAGTATGTCATAATTAATCATTTTGAAGGGTTTTATACCTTTATGGAGTCAGCAGCCCATGTTGTGTTTATTCCATTCATTGTAAACTGGTTTCCTTTTGGAAGTGAAGCATCATAACTCCCAACAGTCACAAACAAAGTGTCGCCTTTTTTGTTTCTCTGCCAATTTACCAGCTCATATGTGGCTGCAGGGTCTCCGTTCTCATCAAAGTACACACTCTCACCAGAATGAAGAGTAAAATTCACATCTTGCAGGTGTGTTAAAACCTTAATATAGAAAATAAAGATGCAACAATTCAGTCGCAAAATCCCAGAAGTTTGATATTGAATTTGTGACATCATTTAGATAAACACTTACATGTTTTGGCTCTAATTTGTGTCTCCAGATGCAAGACTGATTTGCCATTTCACCACATTTTAGCATATTATGTATAGCATAAGCCACAGCATATACAGCCTTATACACATTGTTGGATATCCTCAGCTCTGACACATCTGTGAAAGGGTTGTCGATGTCCTTCAGTTTTTCAGAGCCAGAGCATTGTTTTGGAACATTCAGACTGGGCTGGAAACTGCAATCAAATGCTGCTTCCCAAAACTCTCTAACCACATTGCTTTGTGGGTTCTGAAACGTACTAACTTGTAAAAGGAATTCTTGTAATCCTGGGATTTTTGTCTTTTTAATAGTGAAGCCCAGTGACCCTGTTAAGATGCCAGAGTGTGTTTTAGTTGCAAGGTAGCCTGCTGTGATCCAAGATTCACTTCCCACCCACTGCAACCCAGTTAAGTTCTGCCTCACAGCTTCCTCAAGAAGAATATTCATCTCACTCTGGGCAAGGAAGGCGACTAAAACCTTTGCAGTGCTTTTACGGATCATTCTGACCACCTTGGCAACTTTATCCCTGGAGTCGGTCCTTGAAATGGCTTCTGAGTACTCGATACAGACCCCCTCCTGACCCGCCGCTGCAATAAACGTGGCCATGCCGTCATTACCGTAGTCGTTGTCACTTCTAACTGTGCCAACCCAGGTCCAGCCGAAATGTTTCACCATTTTTGCAAGAGCTCTACTCTGATAATAGTCACTGGGAATGGTTCTGAAGAAAGAAGAATACTCCTTTCTATTACTTAGACAAGCGCATGTTGCAAAGTGGCTGATCTAGGTGGAAATAAACAGGCAAATAAAAAATACAGATATTGAAAGTTGAAATGTCAGAACATTTTTGCATTATTAGTTTAAACTCTTGAACTCTCACTATAACAATTTAGTATAAACATAAATATCATGTCACATTGATTAACCTTTTACATAAAGGTGTTAAACTCATATCCACAAACATAGACCAAATAACTCATTCCTGTCCTGGGTCTTTAGAGCTTAAGACTTTTACAAGTATGGTTCTATGCAGTTACTCCAAAATGATTCCATATTTACCACCGGTATATGAAAAATCCCTGATGTCTGAAGCATTACAATGGTTGAGGAGGACTCAGAGGCTCCGATGATGGCATGAACAGATGACTGGCTGGAGCATGTTTTTCCTAATGTATTTTCCTGTTGATTCATTAGACCCATCACTGCACGCACCGAGGACAGTGTTGAACCACAGCTGTCAAAAATCTTATACCCAACAGAGATATTAGGCAGCAGAGAACTGCTTTTGTTGATCTCCTCTATGGCAAACATCATTGTGTGGGCAAAGCGAAACTCCCTAAAATTAATTCTGAAAATCACACAGAACAATACTTACACTTTGATAAGACTGCATTCAGGTTACAGAGTATACAATGAAAAGAAGAGAGGAGATAAATACTGTACCTGGTGCAGGTGAGAGGTTCTGGAATATCTGTAAAGGATAGAGGAGGCTTTGAGATTTGGCTGTGAATAGAGAAGGCTCCTCCAATGATAATATCACCGTCCTTAGATAGAAGAGGGAACTCTGAATTCCCCAGCATCTTGCAGAACACATCATCTTCATTTGCTCCAAAAGCTGCCATTGTGATGACAAACAAAAGCACAATATGTGCACAGTTACACATCTAGCACAAGCAGACCCACAAGAACTCATACAACTGAAACTGTAATCAGTTTGTCTGTCACTGATCAAAACATGTGTGTGATTTAATGGGCAGAGCTTTATATCCCTGCACATGATGATGATGATGATGATGATGATGATCAATGGTCTTTTGCCAGATCATTTCAAACTGCTTTTAGCCTTTTTTAAATATTAGTGAATTACTTCATTGAAAATTATGCAGTGGAAGAGGGAATAGAGAATTTTAAGAGATGATAGTGTCTTTATATGGAAAAATTCAGATATTACAAATCTGTATTTGGGATATATAAGATAGTTTCCAAGATTATTTCCAATTTTCCAAAACAAGTATACACTTTAAGGGGGCTTCAAAAAGTTTGTGGAAAACGAAGATAGCTTTGACATGGTGGAAATCACTTGGCCCTCAGTTTTACACAGACTGATTTAAACGCTGATATCAACACTTGCAGATGTGTATTGACTTAGATGGAGCATATGATGTATGTATGTAAAATAAACATCATGCCTTAAACCATTTTTTCCCCCGATTGTACTTCTTCCATGAACTTTTTGAAACCCCTTTGTATGGCTGCCTACTCTATGACACACTGTGTTGTGCAAGTTATTTTCCAACTGTAATACATTACAAAGTATTTGCTATGAAAAGGAATGGAGGCATTGTTAAAATGAAAAATAAAGGCTTCATATGTCAATTAAGATCAACAACATTTTGTTACTTTCATTTACATGGATGTATAATTTTGAATTTTAAGTAATGGTAACATATAATAGACATTGTATATTATAGCAATCAACATGCTAAACACTTAATTAAAAATTCAATTGTACATGTAAATGACAGTAACAGAATGTTGTAGATGTTTATTGACATATGAAACCTTTATTTTTTTTATGTTAGATTTTTCAACAAAATGTATTAATTTTTAAGAATGCCTCTGCGTTTTTTCTTCAAACTATGATGACAGGGACATAGGCAATATCAGACATATTACATATTAATACAAACATATTATAACTGTATATCGACAGGTGAAAGGTGTAGTTGGCGTCCAATGTAACAGAAACATTTGTTGAAACGTTAACATGATAACATGACAAATCTCCAGTAACAGTAAAAGAAAAAAATGCTCATAAAACCTCACGAAAAAAAACGACTTTTAGTATGTGCCCATAAATGGTGCATGCGCAGTAGAACCCGACATACCGTCCCCTAGTACAGGAAATAGGAGAGCCCTGGGACGCATACATTTGAGCCCCGAAGTACATGTGGATGACAGCTCCTGTTCAATCAGAGGGCATGGTGCCAAGGAAGCCGGTAGATAAATCTGCAATCGATAAAGAATTCTAGCTAGTCTTAGAAACGTTAGCTTACCTTGTTATTGGCTATCGCAGGGCTCATGCTAATGCTAACTTGCATCTTTGTAACAGGGCTAAGGTTAGTAATGAGCATATGTTCATGTTTGTAAGTACTGTCTTCTTTTGTCTTCACCCATTGGCTGAACAACAACAGGAAATAGAACTTTCCTGTCACATTTTTGACTCAAAGTCTTGCAGTCTTGGGTGTTTGTGTTTGTTTTTTCATTTGAGCATGTAAATTATGGACAAAAAGTATTGTAGCAAGCCACAGTTGTCATTCTGTGGGGACAGTTGTGTGGAGTCATGTGACTTGCTTGAGTTGGGGTGTTGCTGAGTCATGTGACAATGTCATGCTTTTCATGTTGGAAATATGTGTTAAAAGTTAGTTTCTGTTATGTTTCACATTGTTATTTGATTTATGTTATGTTTAAAGAAGGAGATTAATTCATTTAACTGGTGGAAGAAATATTTCTGTTTTGACACCATCACTGAACAGTTCATGCAGTTGCCATAGAATGTGTGCTGTTTTAACACATGCGTTGAATGTCAGTAAATAAAACAGTCTTCTCTTTGCCGTGCGACGTACTGAGGCAAGAGGGGTGCAAATCATAATCTCTCTCACGTCACTCTGTTTCCCAAATACGTCACAGTATATTACAACGCGAGCGCTTATGAACATGTACTGAGTAAAGTATTACTGAAAATAGATTAGTAATGCCTTACACTATTGCGTAACAGCAAAAAGTAATCTGTTACTCTATTGCATTACATTTGTGAAGCGCTACTCCCAACGCTGACAAAAACATACATTATACAATACACCATATGTGTATAGAAACATGGTTGTGTGGGAGCAAGTTAGCTCAGTGAAAGGTAAAAAGGACAGGATGTGCTTCTAATGTGACAGGTAGAAGTTATAGTTTGGCGATATACTGGATCATTAACGATCACAGACGAACACGTAAGGCATTGTTTGGCCTCAAGCTTACAAAAAAAAAAAAAACAACAACATAAAAAGGCCATTAAACATTGCCATCCACACTTTTACCCAAATTCAGTATAAAGTATACACACAGAAGAAATACAACGAAGGACTTGCAAAACCATTTATTGCAGTAAAGCAGAATTTATTCTCTAAATAACTTTTTCATCCGAATGACAATTTGAGCATAGAATATACATGTTTAAATAAGCAGGTTTGTCAAGACAATCAGAAGAACAAAAACTAAAGTTGCCTCATAGATAGTTTGGCTCACATTATCTTATTTTCTACCCATCATA
>JAPTYQ010000006.1:26013157-26025736 GCA_029814465.1 Ostorhinchus cyanosoma | reverse complement strand
GTTTCATTACTATATTCAATAAACATCTTTCTGCTAATCTCATGTCAATATTTCTTTCATTTTCACTTTTCTTTACTCAGGGAGGGGCTCAGGGGGATACAGTGGCTGGCCAGTGAAGCCTGGAGCACGGCCGCCGTCCTCTCCACCCCAAAAAAGTACCACGGCATCCTCCAGGGTTCTATGGGATTCGCCATAAGGAGAGCGCACATCCCCGGGCTCCAAAACTTCCTACTTCGCCTGCACCCCAGTAACCCAGACGCTCTTAAAAATCCTTTTCTGACACCTTTCTGGGAAGAAGTGTTTCAATGCAGTCTGGGTGTGCAGGTTGAGGGTCAGGAACAAAGAAAAACTCCATGTTCTGGGGAAGAGGAACTGGGAAGTGTGAAGAATATCTACTCAGATGTGTCACAGCTAAGGATTTCTTATAATGTGTATAAGGCTGTGTACGCTATTGCTCATGCACTAAAGGCTATGAGAAATTGTGAGAAAGGGAATGGGCCCTTTCCTCAGCAGGCGTGTCCAGATGTAGACAGCATACAGAACTGGCAGGTACTGTCAGATGTGCTTTCCTCTGTGTAGATGATTTTAGTAATTTCCCCAAATAACCATATGCTCTATTCTCCCTGTAGCTGCTTCATTACATAAAACAGGTGGACTACTTAAACTCATTTGGTGATGAAATCAAGTTTGATGAGAACGGGGACCCGGCAGCCATGTATGACTTGGTTAACTGGCAGCTCAACCCAAATGAGGAGGTGGAGTTTGTCACTATTGGCAAGTTTGATGAAATAACAACAGCTGGAAAGCAAAAACTCCAGATTCAGGCGAGAAATATTGTTTGGAATGGAAACCTGACTGAGGTAGGGATCTCAGCAGAGTTAAGGCAATATTTTTGTAATCCATCTTCTGTGGTGCTATGTGAGTCTGTTGTGACTGGAGTAGTATGCGTTTCCGCTGTTGCCCAGGTCCCTTTGTCGGTCTGCAGCAGCATTTGTCCACCAGGCACCCGGAAAGCAATCAGACTTAACTTCCCTATCTGCTGCCATGATTGTGTGGTCTGTACAGCTGGGGAGATTAGCAATCAGACTGGTGAGGAAAGGCAGAATACTTCCAATATGTCTTGAGAGCAGATGTCCTGTTTCTGTCCACTGTATTAGCATCAGTCTCTATCTTTTGTTCTTAGATGCCATAGAATGTGTGCGTTGTCTACCTGAGTTCTGGTCCAATGCTGAGAGAACGGTGTGTATCCCTAAGAAAGTGGAGTTCCTGTCCTTTAGCGACACCATGGGCATCACCCTCATGGCTATTTCCCTCTTCGGTTCCTTCTGTACCTGCGTGGTCGTTTTCATATTTACTTGGCACAGGAACACCCCCGTTGTTCGAGCGAATAATTCGGATCTGAGTTTCCTACTGCTCTTCTCTTTGACCCTGTGTTTCCTGTGTTCCCTGACCTTCATTGGTCGACCATCTGAGTGGTCCTGCATGCTGCGTCACACCGCATTCAGCATCACCTTCGTCCTCTGCATTTCTTGTATTCTAGGAAAAACGATAGTGGTGCTAATGGCCTTCAGGGCGACACTTCCAGGCAGTACAGTAATGAAATGGTTTGGGCCTGCACAGCAAAAAGCAATCATCGCCTCCTGTACACTAATTCAGGTGTGGATTTAAACTTAATTTAAAGTTTGAAAAATGTTTCTTCCAAAAACAATAAAGCATATATTGCATTTTTGTTTTGTTGTTTTCAGAGTAGATGTAAGTATTGTGTATTGTTCGGGTGCTTGAGTTTTACTTTGTTAAAGTTTATGATCCCATTTACCATCTCTGTCAGATTTCATTTTAACATCCATACATAATCTAAAAGCACTTAACATACACCGTATATATTCCACAATTTCTTGTATTTTTACCTTTGCTTGTCTTGTGCAAATAAATGTATGAGTGATTTGGTAAAAAGCATATATTTCTTTGCATACAGGTGATTATCTGCACAGTGTGGTTGGTTGTTGCTCCTCCCACACCCCGACAACTGATGCCACGTGAGAGTGCCATCGTCATCCTCCTATGTAAGGAAGGTTCACACATCGCATTTGCTCTAGTCCTGGGCTATATCGGTCTGCTGGCCTGCATCTGCCTCCTCTTAGCCTTCCTGGCGAGAAAACTGCCTGACAACTTCAATGAGGCCAGGCTCATCACCTTCAGTATGCTCATTTTTTGTGCTGTGTGGGTGGCCTTTGTACCTGCCTACATCAGCTCTCCTGGGAAATACTCCACAGTTACAGAGGTGTTTGCCATCCTGGCCTCCAGTTATGGATTACTGGGATGCATCTTTGCTCCAAAGTGCTACATCATTTTACTCAGACCAGAAAAGAACACAAGGAAACACTTGATGTCCAAACCCCACTGATAAATTCTAAGGGTTTTTTTTCTTTCTGTGCATATTTCATGCTCTTTTACTCAAGGGGGAAACATAAAAGTGACAAAGTTCATTTCCTCTGTTAAACACAGCAGCATTTGACCACCAGGTGGTAGCATTGTGCCATTAATTTTGCTGAATAGTAAACAAATTTAATTTGAACACTATTTTATATATATATATATATATATGTGTGTGTGTGTGTGTATGTATGTATGTATATATGTGTGTTAGTTCTTAATAACAACTTTCCCAAATGACTCATGACTTTTGCAATTTTTAACTTCTTTTCTCAACCATGGTGTAAAAACAAACACTCCACAATTAGACAAAACATGTCATTTTTGTATTACACTATGTAACACTATCATCTATCTGGCCTACCATATTATTTTCGGTATGCATCATTAATTCAAGGTTTCAAGATCAATTATGGTCACGGTGTCAAAAGGTCTTGGATGTAATTTTTCATTTTCATTTTGGGGACTGCTTTGACGTTCTCAATAGAAGGTCAGCTCGATTTGAATGGGTTTTGGCAGCGGTGTCCATGCTGATATGACCTGAGACAGAATGATGAGGCCCCGGGTCTCTGAGGTATGCTCCATGGAAATCCCAGCTGCCATTGGTTAATTAAATCCTCACACTCCAGAGGCCTTTACATATAAACATTGCGCCTGGCTGTTCTCTACAATAACAAACTAAAGCGTCAGACATTTTTCAGGCTTTCCACAGCTGCTCTCAGGGTAACATTGATTATCTAGAGCTGATTGATCTGTTTTTTCTCTCGAGGCAGAGGAACAAATTGGTAGATGGAGAGACATTGGGCGTCTGATGTTCAGTAGAGACTGACGGAGGAAAAGGTTGCGAGTGGGAGGGGCAGACTGACAGCAGTATTTTATTATTACACTCATATTGCTCAATTTACCTTCATTATCAACAGTAACTCTTCTTAGCCAGAGCTTTTTTTATCTCGTCTTTTCTTTCTCTCCTGCATTACGAATTTTGGCGACTATAAAAAGGATTGATCTGTCTTCATAGTGCACAGCCTGTCCCTGTCTCATTTCAAAGAGTAATCCTTCACATCATTGCTCTTTGCTTGATTTAATTATGGAAACCAGAATAGATCGTCTTCATTCGGGATGACTGTTTGTTAAATTATTAATTTGTTTGAATGAGAAAACATTGCTCGGTAGTTTCTTCAATAACATGAGCGGTTCATCAAATTATAGGCGCGCACATACAAAAATGGAGTTGAGTAAATGAGCGTAAAGAGTTTGCAGAAGGTCGTTTCTAGAAATGCAGGCCAAGCGGAGACATGAGCGCATAGGTTGAGATGAGAGAGAAACGATAAACAGGGGATGGAAATATGTAATAAGGCCATGACGTCTGCTTACATCAGATAATTTACTTAATCTTGTCATCATTGAGCCTTTGTTAGGCTTGGCCGTCACAGGGTACTAATGCTGACCATATGTGTGAGGTAATGTTTGGAGTTGAATCAGTATAAAGATAGGTCAGTGAAGTAACACAAAATACTGTGTTATGAATAGGAAGGGTTAAATGTTAAGGCTTTAACAGGAGGGAGGTAAAGTAGAAAGCAGTCGTGCAGCAACTACCAATTCAGTAACACCTGTAATTTCAAAGGGGCTGCTTCCACTTAACCCCTAAAGACCTAAAACCATTATTTTGCTGACTTCATTATGTGCTTTCTTCTGCATCTAACTTTTCCCTTGTGATTTATCACTATTTATTATATTACCGCTTTGTTTTTCAGTGAAACTCATGTATTTTCATGTCTCAATATACTGACTCGATGTCCATCACATCTCAGGGTAAATTCAAATATTATTAAATCAGAAAGATAGCAGAAAAATTGAAGCCAAAGTGACTTTCTCAACAAAATATACAGTTAACTGACATCTACAATCACTGCTATTTGTCAAACTACATGGGTTTTACTGATGAATCAATGTTGCAGAAGATGTTCACTACAGCCTCTGAACGTCCAAAATGGTCATATCTGATTCTGCTGAAAAGCTGAAAAACTATATTTTATCAGAATTCCGTAAATGTATTGATAGGATTAATGGGCAGTTATTAAAAATTGTGAGGATTAAAGGTCTAGTTTGGGACATATGATGTAAAGTTGTAATAAAAATATCACATAACTTGATTTATAGAGTTAAAATCTAATGTTTTTATGAAGTGCTTTTACAGAGGAAGATAAACACCCCCCAAAAAATCCACAATGGTAAGGCCAAACCAGTGCAAGATACAAAATATGATGTTAAAGACAATAATAAAAATTGTGCACAATTCGAAAGATGCAAGAAACAAAACAATTCGGTAAATAAAAAGGACAATCAAGGCTATAATTGCGATAGAAGTACTGTCACATCATGAAATAAAAGCAATGAAATCAAAACAGAGAAAAATAAATATCCTTTCTCAAAGCAAAAGCAATAAAGCAAAACACAGAAGAAAATCAATAAGCAATGGCATCAGACAAGGCAACGTCAAACAATGCAACAACAGAATATAAGCATGAAAAAGAATAAACAGGTGGCATCCCACTGAAGTGAGTCTGAAAAGTGGTTTCACAGAGGTCACTGATTCCATCTTATCCCCACAGGCAGGTTCCAAAAAAACAAGAAAATATCCTTTTTGAGTCCCATGGAACCAGTGTCAAGAAATCAGTTGCAACTTCTTTCTTACAGCTTTTCAGTTTGTGATATTCACATCTGATTCAGTTAATGTTAGATTAAAAAAAACAACAACTAAATAACAAATATATGAGACGTTCGAACACTTCCTCGGTTGCATTTTTGTGAGACGCTTCTGTTTTTTTGTTTTAATAAATGCACATTAATAATAAAACATCAGAATTATTATTTGTACTATAACGCTATACATGAGACAAATCAAGTCACTTTGGGGGTTTAAAACAAAACCTTTCACCTTTCTTTCACTGATACAGCCCTTTCCCTCAATTTTTCATTAGGTAATTTTCTTACCCAACTTTTTTTTTTTTTTGCTATTATGTAGTAAGAGCCAGCATCACAGAGGAGATGAGCAAGATAAAAATGGCAGGAAAAAGAAATGGTTCCTGCAGTAATGGCACCAATTTCTGGGGCCAATGTGGTTGCCTACATTACATAGAGCAAGAAATGAGTAGAAGCTCTCAAAATCCCCTGAAATGGAAGTTGCTCTAGTGATGATGTGTTTTTGATAGGGTGTGAGTCAGTATGTTAATCTGATTAGATCCCAGATCCGTGTTTGAGGCGGTTTAAAGCCGGAGGACAGATAAGAAATGTGTTGACAGAATGCAGTCATGAGATAGCAATACTAAGATTCTCACAATGAATAATGTGTGTGAAAGTGAACATTCCTCACAGTGTGCAACACAAACATCCACACATCCACAATCTGATGAGTGAATGTTTATGATGGGCTGTCAGGACCACACTGAATTACACATGAGCTGATAGTGTCACAACACGTTTATTTCACTTGTGTTCAGACGTACTTCATGTGCAAATATGAAGATACCATACAAACAACAAGCAAAATATGCTATATTTACATGTATAGTTGAATAGATTTAAAATCTTTGTTTTTGCCTCATTTGAAGCTTTACATGATGGTAAATGGAAAGTAAAATAGGATAGAATAAAGTCAGCCTGTTGTATGAATATGATGTAGATTCATGTGTTTACACTGCAAAAATCTAAATCTTACCAAGTGTATTTTTCTCATTTCTTGTCAAAATCTCTCATCACACTTAAAATAAGATATAATCACCTAAAGAGTAACTTTTCAGTGAGATATAAACTTATTTTTAGACGATAGATCTAGAAAATTCACTTGTTCCATTGGCAGATTTTTTTTCTAGAATTAAGCAAAAAAAAAAAAAAAAACATAATGCACCTTTGTATTTTTTTTTTTTACTATTAACTTTCTCTTCAGGCCACGTTAACTACGTCTTCTGTGTTTTTCCTCATTGTCTCACTATGTCCTCCTTTATGTGTGTTGAATGTCTTTTAATTGGGCTTTTGTGAATAGCACACCAAAGCATTTCCCTGCATTATGAAACATTATGAATCTTGCATATGAGTAATAAAAGTTACAGTAAACATTATTAAGTAAGCTAGTTGATCATTGTTTTCTTTATTTTGTCAGTATCTAGCAATCAAGGGATTTTTTTTTATGCTTTTAAAGCCTCAGGAGGATTAATGAAAGCAAAATGGAAAACAGAGACCAATAAGTCGATGCTAAGATGCCAAAAAAAAAACCAAAACCCTAGCTCTTTATTGAAAAAAGTCACTTTTTCATCCGTTTTCTCTGTTTCTCATATAATAACCCTCAACTTTAATCTGCGCTTTTATGAACATCTACATGATCAGTGAATTAAATGCAGGAAAATACATGATTTTTACTGAAACAAGGCAAAACACAGAGGGTAATATTACTTAAAGGGTGATAAGTCACTCAAGAAAGCTTCAATTTAGAAGAAAAAAAGTCATAGGAACTGCCACAAAAGTAGCGTTGGGTCTTTATAGGTTAATGACAAACCGAATTATGACAACTAATTAAAACAATCATGACATTTAGTAAGAAACAATCCAGTAACTGATCCTCTTTTAATCTGCACTGAACGTTATAGACAACATATTAATACACTGCAAAAATCAAAATCTTACTAAATGTATTTTTCTCATTTCTAGTTCAAATATCTCATCACACTTAAAATAAGACATAATCACCTAAAGACTAAGTTTTCAGTGAAATATATGAACTTATTTTTAGACAATAGATCTTAAAATCTTATTTCAAGAAATCTTACCAAGATTTGCGTTGTAAGATTTTTTTTGCTTAATTCAAGAATTTTTTTTTGTTGTTGTTGCTTAATTAAAGCAAAAAAAAAATCGGAATAGTTTCTTCCTAAAGATCAGGATTGTTTTAATTTGTTGTCATAATTCAGTTTGTCAGATACTATTAACCCATAAAGACCTAGCACTACTTTTGTGGCAGTTCCTATATGATTTTCCCTTCCAAATGTATTGTGATTTTTAGTGATTTATCACCTTTAAGTAATATTACCCTGTGTGTTTTGCCTTGATTCAGTAAAAATCATCTATTTTCTGTATTTAATTCACTGATCATGTAGACGTTCATAAAAGCTCAGATTAAAGTTGAGGGTTATTATATGAGAAACAGAGAAAACGGATGAAAAAGTGACTTTTTTTCAATAAAGATTTGGATTTTTGGGGATTTTTTTTCTCCAGTGTAACCCATTATTTACATGAAACTGGGTACACATGGAGAAGCCCAAACTTTCTTGCATGGAACCCACATAATGCATCTGACTGTGCAGTATTTAGTCCACCAGAAACATTACAGTGTTGCTCAACAGGCGGAAAATAAACAGCATATACAGTAGAAGCTGATCCTAAACAGTGCGTGTCTCAGCATAGATGACCGAGGCACTGACAGCAATAGCATACAGCGAGCTCCACCTGACAGACAGCAGGAGCATGAAACTGAAGCAGAAGGTGAGGAGACACATAAATTAGAGCATGCTGTCAGATATTTCACATATGACTTCTTCATTTTAATTTTGATGGTAATGTCTCAGGAAACTGCAATAACATTAGAACCATATTGTCTTGGACTGATGAAAGCACACTGTTATTCTCTCCATGATGTGTTTTTTTCATTATCCAGGAAAGTACTAAAGAAAGGAAGAAAATGTAGCAGCTGTCATCACCGCCCCAGTCACTGCGACGATAGCGAGGATGATGCCCACGGTGTCATTGTAGCAGAGAAAATCCACCTGGATGTGGATGGTGTGGTTTCAATTCTACCAGGACACATGATAAATGACCCTAAAACACAGAGACAAAGAGAAATGAGAAAGGTTTTTTTTTTTTTTTTCTAATTTAGATAATATTCAAACTTCATGTCATAAAATGTAAATAACTGAAGTATTCTCACAATACATACAGTATCTTCCCTGAGGTCCTAAAAGAGGACAAAACTCCAAATAAATGGAAATGTGAACAGATTTTGCACACAATTTATGTTTGTTTCCACCAGGCAAACACAGAGCAAGCATCTCTACAATTTTACCAAAAAAAAAAAAAAAATGTTCATGCATAAACTCGTGCAAAGGAAGAAAAAAAAACTGTCAGAATGCAAACAGCTTCATATCATAGACACAGCTTTTCAGGCAAAAATAATACGAAAAAAAAATCTGTTGAGCAAAATGTGCTGTAGACAACAAGATAATGATGTAGCATGCATACTAACTGGTTTTAGGTGATCTGGGATCAAACCAGATGAAAAATCTGACTCAATACTTTAATGATCTAGTAGAATTTAATTTTTTTTTTTTTTTTTTTTGCCAGAATTTTCACAAATTTTAAAAACAGTCATTAAGAAACAAAATTCAAGTAAGCATTTTTGGTTCTGAAAGATGATTAGCATACAATAACCACAGGAATTTACTTATAAATATACATTTCAGGGGAGATATAGGTTGGTTGTGTAATTATTATCTATTGAATTACAAGAAATAAAAAGGAAGATCTCTATGAAACATGGTCCCGCACTATGGAAGGGGATCAATCGCGTGCACGCAGTAGAAGAAAAACTCCCCGGAGAATAAATTGAAAACAAATATTGCAGTTCTCCCAGGGTACCTGTTTGGTTTTTCTCCCTCAGCACAAAGCAGCACACAGGATTTTCTGCACAGCTTCTCTTGAAACCAGAGGGACATAGACCAGACACAGACACTTAGAACCAGGTGGAAATGATGGGAC
This sequence comes from Ostorhinchus cyanosoma, assembly GCA_029814465.1. NCBI lineage: Eukaryota > Metazoa > Chordata > Actinopteri > Kurtiformes > Apogonidae > Ostorhinchus > Ostorhinchus cyanosoma. Next base: position 26,016,502 of record JAPTYQ010000006.1, on the reverse strand, counting down.
ATTACAGCAGGTGACATTTTCACAAAGAATGTTTCTTAAAAAGAGTAGGAGTCTGAAAAAAAACTGTTTGTCTGCTTCCTCATCCTCAGACGTTTCTGTCCATGTCGAAGTGAAGACACTGAACAAACATTATTGTCTGTGCAGCCGGAACTGATAGACATGTCATCAATCTCAAAGTTCATGGTTATATGTAGTTGTTAAATTACCTAAAATGATCACTATAGTATTTCGAATAAAGCGCTCTGAAGTTCTACCAAAGATGCCAGTGTATTTGGATTGTTGAACTGTATGAATGGTCCAGTGGATTTTTGTTAGGGCTGCACAATATATCGAAAAAATATCGTTATTGAGATAACAGAGTGTGCAATATTCATTTTACAAAGACATGCAATAATCTATCTTTTTTTTTTTTCATTAAGTTTTTGTTTTACACATAATGGGGTACCAGAGTGGTTTTCTTTATCACTCTAACATACTAGTTTTTCTGGCAAAAAAAAAAAAACCTGAAGTACTGCTGCTGTTTCTGGTTGAATACAAGTTTGCATGTGAATATTTTCAGATCTTTTTTTCATTGATTTGTTGGTTTGTTCTTGTTTTGGTAATTCTAAGTGTGTTCTAATACAGGATCGACCTCTGTGAATACCAGCCTTTAAAGAAGAGCTGGTTCTCATTTAAATGTGTCGGCTGCAGCTTCCTGACGTTCCACAAACCAACCTTTTGCGGTTTTTTATGACAGTATATGTTTTATTGCTTGAGGAATCATATAGATAACCTTATACAGTTGGGCTCAGAAGTTTACATACCCCATCAGAATTTGTGATTCTATGTCAATTTTTTAGAGAATATGAATGATAATACAAAAAAATATGTTCTTTCACTCATGGCTAGTGATTTGGTGAAGTTATTTATTATCAAACAAATATATTTGCTCTTTTTAAAACATACTGACAATAGAAACTGTCCAAATGACCCTGATCATTAGTTTACATACCCTAGTTCTTCATCCTCTGTATTGGCCCCGCCCCTTTAATATCAATGACCGATGGAAGTCTTTTGTGGACACTTTATTTTCTCAGATGCTAAAGCTGCCCATTCTTCTTGGTCAAACACCTTCAGTTCCTTTCAGATTTGGGGTTTTCTTGCATGAACTGCCTGTTTGACTCCTCCCCCAAAATGGCACTCCTTCACCTTCACTTTTTTTCTGCTGCAGCCAATGACAGGTCGACTTGGCCTTATGTTTTTGGTCACTGTCATGCTGGAACATTCAAGACCATCCCATGCACGTTCAGTCAGGGTATGTAAACTTGTTAACACCTCTGAAACACAAGTTTTCCCACATTACATAAACACTGGCACGCTGACGCCCTGAGGATCCATTGGGTTCTAGATGTGGTCGTTTTTATGTCGTTGTGTTGTCGTGCATGCTGCACCACATTTGTCCAGCAGTCACTGGGTTTAGCAATATGATTGTAAGGCTATTGTATTCCAAAATTACTAATAGCTCTCAAAATATTGGTCCTATCAGTTTGCAGTTTTTGTTAGTCTATTCCTTGATCAAAAATACATAAATATGACAAACTACAGCAGTTAGCTCTTCACGGATTTTGTGTGAATCCTGAGACACACACACACACACACACACACACACACACACACACACACACACACACACACACAGAGGCCTTTTATAACATAGATGCACAATACTAGCAATCCTTGATAAAGAATAATACAGCCAAAATGAATTAAATTATGTTAAATTGCCTGTGAGTAATGGTCCATTTGACAATGTAATTTTATTCCTTTTTTTTAATTTGATTTTGCTCACCCATGGTCTAAGCCTGAGCATAATGTCCCTCCCTTTTCAGAACTAAGGGACCATCCAGACAGATCTTTCCACAGTTCCTTTATGAAAGGGTTAGTCAGAGGAACTTTTTATAGGATTAATTCCAGCCATAAACCTCCCAGTGCCAGAATATATTCCTTCTGTAGTGCAAATCCTCATTAGCAATCCACTGCTCAGCTGTTCAATTTTGCTGGACCACATCCTCAAACAAAGCCTGGAAAAGAAACGAATAGGGTCTATCATGTGCCAGAGTGGGTGAATTCCATCTCTGTATAACTCTTGTACATCTGAATAATGGAAGTAAATTAAAATGTAAGGCTTTTAGGAATGTAATTCCCTCTACATTATCATGTATTAAAAATATTACTGTCACTCTGGCAGTGGATTACTGGATGCATTGAGCAATCTGTTGCCAATTGTCATTTTTGGAAAGTCCTTTGAAATGACAATGAAAGCCTTGATGAATCAAAGACAAAAATATTGGTTTTGGGGAAAAGAGAAATCTGCAAGGAAGAGTAAACAGAAAAGGAGGCGCATCCTGAATGAGGCATGACAATACCTTTGAAACCTCTGCACAGGAGCAATATAAACTTCAGTTTCTTGAGTGCAGCCCTTAACATTTGAATCATAAATCTGCCAAAATCAGCATCTGCAGACACTGGTTCCACCCAAGGGCATCCCATCAGGTGCAACGGATCATCCATGACCTACACCTGTGTAGTATTGCTCAGCGTTGTGCAGAAAAGCAAAGGGAAACTGCTACTATCACCATAAACCCACAGGAGATTCAACACTCCCATGAGGAAAAAGAGGTAGACAGAAAGAGATAAGGAAACAAAGCTGACAGCAAATCTGTGGTGTAAAAATAAACTCACAGGTTAATCCGAGTACAACCAGAGGTCTTAGCATCAGTGTGGGTATGACTCATCCTAAATGAGAAAATCTGCAGTATTTCTTACAACGTACATTTCTCTATGGTAGAAGGAGACGGGAGCATCTTAAAGGAAAGTCACGACTCCATTTACCTCTTATGGATTTTGAACCTGTGAATTTTTTGCATGGGAGCACAATTCTAAGAGAAAGAGGCAGAAAAACAACACAAACAACTGCAACGCACTGCTTTCCAAACGATAAGCACGTATCGTCGTCGTTTTTGTAGCACATCAATGAATCGTTGCCGTCGATTTGTGACACATTCCAGGATGTAGTCAAGACCATAAGTATTTGGAGAAGGCCACAGATTCTCTCCTCTTTTTCGTCCTTGAACACCACCACAGCGGATTCCAAAATAAGGTCATCGAGATCTGACTGAAGTGTGGACTTTCAGCTTCAATTCAAAGGGTTTAACAAAAACAGGAATTACAACCATTTTAACTTCGGCCTCGGCTCAATAGAGACTGGGAAAGATTATTATAGATATGAGGATTATTTTTAATATGTGGATAAAAATCCTTTGCAATGAAGTCCTGAACCCATGGACTCCAGGGGAAGAACCTAGT
>JAPTYQ010000006.1:25967528-25986096 GCA_029814465.1 Ostorhinchus cyanosoma | reverse complement strand
TGGATGGATGGATGGATGGATGGATGGATGGATGGATGGATGGATGGATGGATGGATGGATGGATGGATGGATACAATTAAATAACTTTTTAATATCCTTCTACATGTATATCTATGTTTCCCGATAACAAAATATAAAATAATCTCATACATTTATTTAAATTACAGAATATAAGCTCATCATCTATGCAAATCATTAGCTTTCCTTAACTCTTCAATACAAAATACTACTTTTGTGTTGACTTCCAAATGAGTGTTTTCTACATTCAGCTTTTAAAAAGTGATTCATCGCCATGAAAATAAGGCATCGTCCTATATTTAATTTACTGATCATGGAGATGCTTATAAAAGTTCAATCAAAACAGACAAAACTGAAAAAAGTGACCTTTTCAGCAAAATATATTATTGACTGAACATTAAAACAAGTGTCTACAACTAACAAAGGAGGTTTATTGGTGAATCAATGTTGCAGAAAATAAAAGTCTTTCACATTCACTACAGAACGTTTGAGCGTCCAAGTCTGATGACGCTGAAACGCAGAGAAACGGCATTTTACATGAATTATTTACACGTATTGATAGGATCAGCGGTTCAAAAATTATTAAACATTTTAGATCAGTCGATGCTGTCGGCGTCTGTTTAGGTCTTTGAGGGTTAAATCTCTAACATCAGTATCAATATTTGCTTAAGGAAGTTCTAGTATCAGTAGGTCTATTTGATAAGTCGACAGCTGCAGTACACATCCATGTCATGAAAGTTGGACGATGCATCCTGCAATTTACGCGGCTTAAAACAACAGGCAAGCATTTGAACTTAAAGCTGTATTCCGATAATGACACTACCAGCCAGGAAGTGAGAAACTAAGCAGAGTTTAATGATGTGTTTTTCATTTTTCACTCAATTACATCTGCCATTTTTCATGTTCGCAACTGACTGCGCCATTACAAAAACCGACACACATTATCTCCATTTAAATAATTATCTTATCAGACTAATAACAGCTTCCCACAGCACCTTTGACTCGTCAGACAGCCTGTTTTAGAGTCGCATTTGTTTCATTCACACAGACATCTTAACGGCGACGTACCTTACGAAAAGCTTTCCTGGTATCCCTGTACGCTCTGCTCAGGCCGACAACCATGTTCATAGCAAAACGCCACACCATGTAGTTCTGCAGATCCCTGTAAAAAGAACATCCAAAGAAAATACTCACATAAAAGCTAGAATATATTTGTTATTCCATGCCAACTCAGCCAGAATTCAGAACTTTTCCAAGTTTATGTCAGGGAAACCTTATAAATTCACTTCTTTTTTTTTTACTATATCTAGCAAGATCTGTAGTAGCTGATTACTTCACTCTTCTGGGTTTTGATTATAAAAAAAAACAATTGAAACCTTGTATCAGCTCTTAGTTATTTGTTCTGATAAAAAAAATTATTGGTGATAATTTGACATAAACAGCAACAATTTACATAATTGCAAATTTTCCTTCAGTCCAGTGAAAAACAAGCAGTTGGTGAGGGTGAGAGTACACATACTAATAATGCATCTCAAAGGGACAAACTTTCAGAGCCATAGCAGTATTTGGAGTACAGTTTTCTGCTCGATGCTATGAATTTTATGCAAGTTTTTTTCTATAATTTTTTTCAAGGGCATGCAAACCGGGAGGTCATGCGTGAGTCTGTATGGAATGAGGCATATCAATACAGAAGGAGCATCTGTTTTCATTGCACGCTTGTGTGCTTTCTCTCCCCTGCAAACTTTCACGAAGCACACACCTTTTTGTGTATCTGTTCAAGATGAGGTTGAGTCTTCTGTAATAGTTTGGGGAGTAGTTTATGACCTTCTCTGTGTCGGGAACACTAATGTTGACTGTATCCATTATCTTTGCTGTGAAGTAACTCCAGTCAAATACCTTCAGGACAAACCCAAAAGCACAAACAGCAGGAAAAAAAAAAAGAAACATTAGCGTGATGATAGGAAGTAAAACGAGGTAACAATTTCTGACAGATATAGAGTTTATTTTTTACCTGTGATTCGACCTCGAGGGTAAAGTTGGCGTTCAGATCACCCAGTTCCATCTTGTTATAAAGTAACACCGGGTTGTTACGGTCCTCTGGAGTATCTGTAGCCTGGAGACGGAGAGACAGAAGAGGGGGGGTGGGGGTGGGGGGAAACCAAGAACCTGTCACAACATAACTCAGCCATTTCCTGACACATTGATACAACTGCTGCGTAGGTCCAGCACCAACAAACATATTTGGAGTCCCAGGAGGCTTCAGGTCTGTAAATGTCAGTTCTAGATCGGTGTGACGGCCTTGTAAAAAGCCAGCAGCAGAGTGGAGGTGAAGTGAAGCATGGCACTAAGCAAAGCATACCAGCGCAGAATGACAAATGTGCAACTGTGGAAACCTGGTGATGTCAAAAAAGTTGTTGGGGAGGTATCAGGCTGGTTAATGGTTTGTTTTACACAAGAAGCCCCTCCAGACTGGAGCCACAAACATTACAGAGCAGAGATGTTTGGGCTGCAGATAGAGGAGTTTCAGGTCATGCAAATGTCAGAAGAAAAACCCCTCATGGTGTGTGATGCAAAAACACGGACTAAAATCTTCTACCGTCACATGCAATAAGTCATTTTGCATCTTGACACAGTTGTTGTTCTATAGATTCAACTACGATACGATCAACATGTACAGATGAGACCGATATGAAAGAGCTTTTCTTATTTTAATATGTATGTTGTGATCCGGTGGAAGGTAGTTGAGCTTGTAAAATTACGTAATGACACTAAATTGTAATAGAAATAGCTTTGCTTAATTCCTACAGTAAGCACATTTATTCCATCCCAGAGTAAATACCCCTCACAGATAGAAAAAAGATGAAGGAAATCTACAAAAAGAACATTGGGAGGTTTTACCAAAGTCACCACCATCTTAATAGTGGACAACTATACATGTGGACAGCAGTGGGTCCAAAACTGCTCTTAATATTATACATGTTACGTTCTGTGATATAAACTGCTGTTTCAAAAATAAAAAATTACAAAAAAAAAAAAAAAAATTGTAGACAACTATGCTTTTAGACGGATTTTTCATCAAGACAACTACGAGACTATTAACAGAACTTAAATCTGACTTAAAATGTAAAATGAGCCCATAAAGACCCAAACAGCCACTGGTAACCAAACCCACCAACTCATGAAAACTGACCAATAACTATTCATCTAATAATCCTCTCGATATGTGTAAATAATTGGTGTAAAATACAGTTTGTCGTCTTTTCACGGTCATCAGATATGACGTTCAGAGGCTCCGTAGTGAACGTGGAAACACCGTCATCTTCTACAACAGTTGGATCAATGACAGTAGATGGAGACACTTGGCTTTTTGTTCAGTTAATGATAGATTTTACTGAAAAAGTCTTTTTTTTTTCTTCAGTTTTTTGTTTCAGTATAATAACCTTTGAATTTACTCTGATGTTTTATGAACGTCGACATGATGAGTAAATTAGATAAAGGAAAAAACCTGATTTTCACTGAATTAAATGCAAAATTACAGAAGATAATTTCAAAATAAATGTTGATAAAAGGTTAAATAGAGAGAGAAGCTCACTTAGGAGCTGCCACAGAAGCATCACTGGGTCTTTATGGGTTAATATGTCATCTGTACGGTCAATATGACTATATTAAGTTAATTTCTATGTAATTCAATACATCGTTGTCCTGCCATAACTTAATAACTCTTAATCCTAAACACTCTAATTATCATTTTTCTGTATTTGTTCAATATTTGAAAGTAGAAATACTAAATAAATGCAGTTTACGGACAGATGAAAAGTAGCCAAATAACACTAATTATGAAAAAACAGAGTGTGAATGCATGCTTACGTTGGCGATGTCCCGTTCTAAGTCCATAACCCGTGTGACCTCTTCTCTAATACGGGTCTCGTTCACCACCAGTTCCCGGTCAGTGCGAATCAGCTTGGCCAGGTCAATCATGAACTGCTCATAGGCCCGACACGCCTGTCAAACACACATAAGCACATCGGCTTTTCTTTATTTTTTAATTCACTTTAACAGGAAGGAAAGGAGGTCAGTGATTTGAACCAGTGACTCTACGCTCACACAGTCCGGTTGCCTCAAGCTGGGTGTGGCGTGGCTTTCTATATATCAATCACAGAATGCTGTTAAATAAAACCAGAGCAATGCATGTCTGCTCCAATCACACACATCTGGTCTGGATTGAGACACAACCAAATCTGTTTTGTTTTGCCCCTTTGATTTTAATCATCCTGTACTGCCTGAGAGGATTTTTAATTTGACATATAGACACATTCTGGCCCGTGCATTTACAAGTACACACAATCAAACTCACACAGTTAACTCAGGTACAGATGTCTTAACCAGTCCACCCTCATTTGGTGGGCATCATGTTTCCTGGAATAAACTCCAGGGGACATGAATCCCAGACTCAGTGGCAGTGGCCCAAATGAACTCATGGAGCGGTTCTGGTCATGCGTCAGTTGATGGCTTTAATCGCATTAGATTTGTGCATGTATGTGGATGTTTGTAGATATGAACTTCCATCCTACCTCTGCATAAGGACCGTTGCAGGCGTAGTAATCTCTGGACAAGAGGCCGAGGCTTGTCTGTTGGTCAAACTGGCAGAAAAGAAATGGAAAAATATCTATTTAATTAACTATTTTTTTTTTTATTTTATTGTTTTTTTTTAGCTTTATTTAACCAGCAAGTCACATTAAGATCAGAAATCTATTTTGCAAGGGAGACCTGGCCAAGATAACAGCCATACAAAGTCCAAATGATATAAAAAAAAAGCATAGCGATCACATTTGTCATAAAAAGGTAAGACAGTACACCACAAAGTCCTTATCCACAAGCCAATATGATGAGTATGATGGATGTGGCTTTACAAAGGAGAGGTGAAAAGATAGAGGGGGTATCACTTGCTGCAGTTGCACACCTACATGAATGATGTGTGCGTTGGAGTCTCTGTCATCGGTGCCCACAAAAAAGTTAACCAAAAGTTGAGTTCCATATTTCTCATTCAGCTTAGCGACAACATCTTCCAGCTTCCAAGTGGCACCTAAAGGATGGAGAAGTGAGATAAACTGATAAACTGCTTACAGAACATCTACAACTCTAATTCTAAAAAAAAAAAAAAAAAAAATTGGGATATTGTGTAAATGCTAAAAAAAATAAAAATAAAAGCAGGTACATGTAGTAGGTGAATTCCCATCTGTGCCCTGGACTATAACACTGATGACGATGTGGACTTCCCTGCTCTTAATGTGTGCTATGTGCTAATGCTAGGTATTAGCATTAGGATGGGTAAAATGCAGAAACTGAATTTCCCTACAGCAACGATAAACCAAACTAACCTTTAATCTTTAAATGATTTGCAAATTTAATAAATCTATATTTTATTCACAATAGAAAAAAGAAAACATAGCAAATATACAGTCGCCGAAAAAATTATTAGACCGCCCCTTGTTTTCTTCAATTTCTTATTCATTTTAATGTCTGGTACAACTAAAGGTACATTTGTTTGGACGAATATAATGATAACAACAAAAAAAGCTCAAAGTAGTTTAATTTCAGAGCTGATATCGAGCCATTTTCCATGTTTTCTTGATAATAACCAAAATCACTTCAGTTCTTACATCAATATCTATGTCATTGTACTGACAAAAAACAGCTTTTATTCATTCCATGTTTTCTTTTCTGTCTGTTTTAGTCACATACACACAAGAGTTAGTACTTGATTGCATGAGTATTATTTTTGATGACTTTTGATGGTCTAATTATTTTTTACGTGACTGTATACAGTGAAAAGAGCTTCCATATTAAAGAAAAAAAAAAAAAAAAGCAAATTTTGAAATTGATGGCAGCAGTATTTCTCCAAACAGTTGGCACAGGGCAACAAGAGGATAAAAAAAGTCACTGGAGCTGGAGAAACAAATTGCATTCTTACATATTATAATAAAAAGAGTGCAAACCTAAAACTAGCAGTAAAAAAAAATCGGTGAAAAATTAAAAGCAAAACTGAACTATGAACTGTGGAAACTAATACCAAAACGGTTCAGGTGAAATCAAATCAGCTTAGTTTTCCTTTCCTTACTTGATTTGCACTGTGGACTTACAACTTTCATCTGATAAAAAACATCTATAAAGCACATTAATATATCATTTCTCTTTTGTTAAATAAAACATGGTTTTGTAGCTCGTGTTTGATGTCATCCCGCTATAACATTTTTTTTCCATCCAGCCTTTGACTTTCATAAAGCTTCAAGGCTTTCCTCACATCACCTGAGAAAAACTCAAGCTAAAACTAAAAACACAATAAAGAACTGAACTGAAATCAAAAGCTAAACTGAAAGATTGAAAACGAAAACGGATGATAACTCTACCGTATTTGGTGTCCCAGTCGTCAAAAGCTATCGGCCACTCAAACACATCAGGCAGCATTTCCAGCAACGGTGTCCCTCCCCGGAGCTCAATTAGACCTTAAATGAAGCACAGATGCAAACATAAAAATGTATCATTAAAGAAAAAAATACATTATTAATATATACTTCATTTGTAATTGATGTCTAATGTATTTCATTTGTGTTATTTTTTTTTTATTATTTTTTTTAGTTTGGATTGAGGAAAACATTTTAAGGGAGATTTTATTTACCCTACATACTGCTGTAGAACTGATTTAGAACAATAACAGCTTTTACAAGTAGTGTTTTACTTGAAAAACCTTACTTTTAGGCGAGTTGTGAATATGATATGGATATGAGGAAGGATGGCACATGACTCACTCTCATTGGTGCAGGACTTGTAGAGGGTCTTGGCCTTTGTGAGCGCGGCAGCTTCCCCCTCAACTGTTTTCTCAAGGACACCTATAAAGAGAGATAAAGCCCAGAAAGAGAGTAAGATTGAGTGAAGGAAACACAAGCAAAGACAGGAAGATAAAGGAGGAATGAGCGTGTGTGTGCATGAGTGTGTGTGTGTGTGTGCATGTGTGTGTGTGTGTGTGTGTGTGCACTGTATGACAATGCTGAAAACAGGAAGGGGAGAGAGGGAGATGCAAATAACATCAGGTACAAAGACTTTTTTCTATCTTTGTTCAGATGCAAAACAAAATCCAGCTGTTGTCCAGATGCATTTAATCAGCCATGTTTCTGTCCCCGAGTGACTTCAGACTGTCCCAAAACATTGTACACAGTGACAAGGCAGAATTTATTCAAAGAAAAAAAAAAAAAAAAACAAGACAAGGAAGAAAAATGTGCTTCCTGACTGTCATGCAGAGACCAAAGTGCTATTAATCTGATTGAAGGCTAATTGCAGTCCCTCTGTGCACACTGCGCATTATTTCATTATGTGGCTACCTGTAAAATCATTACTTTTCACTTTTCCAGATGCAGCAGATAAGGAGTCAAGAATAAAACTGATATGTAACTGTATAATGATAAAAGAGCGTGAAGGGTTTGCAGGGAATAAAGCTGTTGACTGCTGGCTGTACCTTCCACAACAGTATATTTTCACTTGTGTGGCAGTTTGCCAACTTAATGAAAGCCCATCAACTACTCTGAAAAGGTCATATTTCTATAGATTTCCTTTTCAAGCAAACATAATTTTAGAAAAGGAACATTACATTATTGATAAATAGACAAGGAACCAAGAACTCATAACAACAAACTCTGGTAATAACTTGTACTACCTTGTACTTTACCCCAATACGTTTCCAAAGGGCATGTCAAGCCGCTGCTTTGAATGACAAAAACGTGAACTGTTTATCATGCCGTGCAGTCAACTGATTTAGGTGATTAAGACGATTAAAGTCATTTGTTGTAGAGGTCAATGCTGCCATGCGAATTACAATGTAAAGTGGCGATATATACATTTAGTGTCTGGTTGCTGGAATTGCTTTTCAGGTAACAATTAAGCTTTGTGACCATAGAGGAGGGAGGTCATAGTCCAAAATTATTCAAAGAACAGCAAAACTGCAGGTGAGGAACCAAAAAAAAGGGTAATTAGAAAACAAGAGTGAACACATTTGCTGTTTTAGTGCATGCGTTCATTGCCTCTTCAACACCTGTTGTGGGCATATGGACGCCAGTTAGCTCAGCCTCAGGCAAGATAGTGTTTCTTGGCAGACAGCTAATCAAAATGAGTGATAAGTGCTAGGGTGTAAACTTGCTCAACTGAGGGGGAGGAGAACAGAACTAACAATACACTTTCCTGCACTGCCTAAAGGCACCGCGTTGCATATTATACCTTCAAAGTGTAACTATTCCTTTAGGATCCACTGTCACTTTTCAGTAGCATTAAACATAAGGTTGACTTCTCATAAATGTTCGCAGCATCGTGGTTCGGTGCCAGTGCTCGCATTGTAATTTTGGAGGCTGTTAAACCACCACAATGTATGTGCATTGTTGTGGTACAGTCAGACAGTCTGCCCTTTGAAGCAGGCATCTTCGACTGCGACATAACTTCTGCCTGAACCATCCTATAGTCTGTCATTAAAGCTTAACTGCGCTTGCACTATTGTGGTACGCAACAGCAAAGACCTATTTCACATCCTGTCAGAGTTTCAGGGTTCACTTCAGTAAGCTGGTTCCAACTATAATAACGCACATTAAGGAGGTTAAGGAGGACTTTGATGTTATCCCTTGCAATCCACTACACGGGTTCATGGTCCAGTGGCACAGTATTAACTCACTGCACTCATGTCAAAATTGATAAATAAACCATTATACTAAAGAGCAGAAATTATGCAATGCATTTTCCACACGGCGAACAGGTCTTGGCCCTAGAAAGAGTTTACGTCACCATTGTACGGGTCATTATTTACCTGCAGCCTGCAGATTAGTGTGTAATACATGCAGGTTTCACGTTTTAGCAGGTATATTAAGTATAAAGACTGCATCATGAATAATAAATGGTGTAAGATCTAAATGGCTGCCATAAACTTCCTGTACATGCAAAATGTATGTAAATGGTTGACCTATTGCTGCTGCCATTTTATGTTAATGTCAGGCATAAACAGGCCCAACCAATTCACTTTTAATGTTTTGAATACCATTATAAATCTATCTACATTTATATGGCACATTATCTCTTTTATATGCAAGGTGTATCATGAATTTATTATCTGATCAGTTGTGCTTACATGATTTATATACAAATGGGGGGAAATGATGGGAGTGGTCTCTTCCCGGATGACAGTGACCTCATTTCATCATAGTCGTCAAGTCGTTTGCTATGACCTTTACAGTCACCAGACCTCAGTCCAGACATTTTGGACAAGTATGGTAGGCAGTGCTCTCCATCACCATCATCAAAACATCAAATGAGAGAATATAATTCTGAAGATTGGTGTTCACAGACTTGAAAAATCAATGTTAAAATGTACTGAAGCTGTTATGACCCCACAGTGGCCTGGCACCTCCTCTAAGGACAAAATACTCCTTTTTAACTGCAAAAAAACTGAACTATATGCACAATCTGATAGACCGTTGGGATCAGTGGAACATTTCCCAATAACCTGAGGGTCTTTTTGGCTTGAACAATCAAGTTGACCAGTAATAATTCAGCAACAGGAATGAAGAGTATGTGTGTGCACTAAAAATGGCGCCATCATATTTTTCAGCGACACACATAGCAACCGTCGACCTCCTTCTCTATTATTAACATGTCAGCTAACAAATTGGAAAGTCAGAATGTGAAAGGAAAAGTTGAGCAGAAAGAAAGGAAATGAAGACCCTGGTGCTAAAAGTACTGAAGTGACAAAAAAAAAGGCTGTTAAAAATATTTATAGGGTGGCCTTGCTTAAACAACATGTTGATATGCTCAACTTGAATTGTCTAAACATGTGACTGCAGTACTTTTAGCATCAGGGTCTTCAAATGAGAAAGGCCTTTGTCACAAATGAAGATAAATGCTGCAAAATAAGTGACTGAGGCCAGATCCGACAAAAACACGCACATTAAAAAGAACATAGAGGAGTGGCGTGGACGTCCTACTCCACATGCTGCATCAAACCTACACACATCCGGATGAGTCTGGTAGTTACGTGAGAGTTATGTTCTTTGATTTTTCAAGTGTGTTCAACACAATCCAACTGTTCATACTCAGAGACAATCTCCAAGGGATGGGGGTGGATGCTTCCTTTGTTTCCTGGATCACAGAATACATGACATAGAAGGTCATGATTTGTCAGGCTCGGAAATTGTGACTCTGGGACAGTAATGAGCAGCACTGGGAGTCCACAGGGGACTGTCTTGGCTCCCTTCCGGTTCATACTGTACAGAGCCAACTTTAAGTACGATTCAGAGTCATGACACATCCAGAAATACTGATGACACTGCTATTGTGGCATGTACCAGGAATGGACAGGAAGGGGAATAGAGAGGCACTCTACTGAAAGGGACAGAGGTTTTTTCCTTTGGAGGCTCAAGTTCTTTGATGTCTGCACTAAAAGGCTGCACATGCTTTACCAGTCAGTGATGGTAAAGTGTGCTGTTCTTTGCTGGAGTTTGCTGAGGAGGCACAATCAAACAAAAAGATGCAGGAGAGCTAGAGAAATGTAACGAAAGCTGGTTCAGTGTTTGGAGAGAAGCTGGACACTGTGGGAATGTAGTGGAGAGATGTGCACTAAATAAATAAATAAATAAATAAGGAAGTCATCTTAGACAATTGGGATCATCCTCTTCACATTCTCACCGACAAAAGAAGCAGCTGCAGTGAACGTTAGAGAAGATCCTTCATCTTCGCTGCCATTGGACTAAGCGACAAATAAATCAATAGAAGACAGACCGGAGAGTAAACTGATGAGCACTTCTTTAACGTTTATTTTTTATTTTACTTGCCTTTCTCGTCTTCAGCTGATGCACGATAATGAATTCCCCCCTTGGGATGAATAAAGTTTATCTGTATCTATATCTGCATTATAGACAAAAGGCCATGTTATCAACAATAAAACGCTGAGTCATGTTATTGTCAATTAATTGCGTACCAAGTACCTGAATAAGTAGGGTTAAAAGTCCACACAGTACACAGGATTTAAAGATCTGAACATAGTGTCGTAATTTATAACTAATTATCCATTACATCAATAAATACGGCCCTGTCTACAAAATTAATGGTCTAATGGTTGCATAAACAATTTGTCCTGGAATGGTGTTAAATTCTCGGCCTGAATTATTGTTTCAGTCTGTTCCTGACTGTGTGTCTTAAATTTTTTTGTTATATCCTCTGTAATATACCCGTCTTTGAAGTCTCAAAATGCTGTAAATCAGTCTTAACTAGCATGTAAGAATGTGCCTCTTCACTATATATTCCCAAAACAGCCCCACTTGTTGATGTCTTTCAAGTCAAGTGAACTAGACAAGCCAAGCTGTGCAAACAATGAATCATTCACAAACTGTATCAAATACCCAACATCAGTCCTTCTTTAAGTCATAAAAAAAAAAAAAAAAACGTAGAGATAAGTAAGTTTGCTGATGGCTTTGAGCTTTTCAAACCTTGAAGCTTGTCTTTTCAAGCCTGGAAAATAACCCTGCCTCTTTTCCAATAAGGGCTGCTCTAAATAAAACCATAAACCTTTGAAGCTATAGTATCTTTTTATTCATAGGTCCGAAAAAGTGAATACCACAAAAACGAAATATTTGAATGATGAATGGTTTCCCTAAAAAAAAAGAGGAGCTTTAATATTACCGCAAAAGCATCTAAAAATAAAAGAAAAAACCCATCCGAAACCCATCACTCATTTTAACTACATAAAGTTTCCTCTTGCGAAGGTTACAACGGGAGATATACGCCATCAGCCTGCACATCTCAATGCAACTTCAGAATCAATACGGGAAAAGGAGTGGGCATTAAATTACACGACCAGCTGACAGGAAACTATCCCTCGAGTCCAGTGATACATAACTCATGTCAAAGTGAGTTGGGATCAAAAGATAAATGAGGATAATTAGATTTATATGTCTTTGTGCATAATATGTAGGACTGACTGACAGGCCAGTCCCATTAAAGCAAATATATTAAGTTGGTAATTAAATATGACACAAAGTGAATCCTTTAACTGTAATAACTGCTAAAATAACTTGAAATACACCTGTTCTGTTTTCCCATCACTCAAGGACTATCCTCTGTACTCACATTTAACTCTGCAGCCCCAGCTGATTTGGAGCTAATTCAATATTGAATTATAATCTTTTTCAATTATTTGCATTTGCTTAGCTCTCAGAGTAAATTTCTTCTATTTCTACTCGGGTTCATTCGCACTCACACCGTGCATTGCCGCATTTTACTTCAGCCTCTTTCTACCATTTCAATTTTCTAATCTTCCCATTTTCTCATTACCATATGTGCTCATTTAATCTTAATGAAGTCCTGAGATAGGGACCCTTCACAGGGTGCTTCCTGCAAAAGGGCACAGATCGTGTGTGTGATTGGATTACTGACTGCCTGGTGCTAATGTTTAACCACAGCAAAGGCTTACCCTCTCACTCTCACACACACATGCACACGCTCTGTTTCTCCCTATGTGTGTGTGACTGTTTGGATTTATTTGAGAATGGATTTTGTGCCACCTGATGTTTGTTTGAGACATCACGTCAATTTGAACCAAACCACTCAGCGTGATACAGATTCAGAATTTCGAGTTTCTCCTCTCTGCATTGCCATTTTACCCTTGAGTGCGTCTCATTCCACAAGGCATTTCACTCGCAGTCTTTTCACTTAGAGCTTTGCCTCCAATTTATCATTAGGAAGTATATATTTGGAGTACATTAGATGTAGAAAACTGAAATGCATTAAGAGGATTAAGAGTGATGGGTCTCATTACGTCCACAAATGTTCGGAAATAGTTATATTTATTGTTCTTTTTTGCGGTTTAGTAACAAAACAGATAGATGCTGATTCATTTATTTATTTAACCTTGTGCCATGATAATGAACCTCATCTGATTCAAGAACACCTTTTCATTTTAATGCATACTGACAAGGGTGAAGAAATTCATTGACATTTCAAAAAGACAATGACATTGCATTTTTGTTAACTATATGACCATAGATATTAGATAAACATCTCGTCTGCTGTATTTTTAGTGTTGTTAGTGTTGTTATCTGGGTTAAAAAGGTCAGAGGAGTTTTTTTTTGTTTTTTTTTAAAGACAGAAAGGTCAAATGGTGATATGTATTCTCATTTATTGCATATATACAGTATTGGCTGACAAGGAGTTTAATCACCTGCAAAGCTTCTATGGTCCAACATTGTACCTGCAGATGACCTCCAGAGATAAGTTAGCTCTCCAGGTGCATATCAGTAAAAAATAAAGGTGAAGCTAAAGATTTGTTGTTTTCTTTGCACCGCTGCAAACAAAAAGAAGCTGCATTTTAAAAACTATTGAACACATTCTCCGTCCGTTTCAGAGAAATCTATCAACTTCAGTGTATTGTTTAAAGTTAGTACAGACACCCAATGTTGGAAAAATAAAAAAAGATGATTTATGAGAGGCTACTGTAAGAGAAAGCAGCGGCTATAGTGTAAAGTTATTTTTAACCAACGTAGGAGGAATAGTGAAGATCTCAGGGATGTACTTTCTCCCATTTCACCTAAAAAGGAACTATTGTTAAGGAAAAACATTATTTAGTGCAACACTGTCCTCCAGTATATATAATACTACATAATGACCAAAAAAAGAAGTAAAGTATTAACCTAGGAGCTCCCTTGACCTTTTGACCTGCCAGTTATGTAAACCACAGCCACCTCCAGTGATTACAGTGTTTCTTTCTTGCACTCAGCGCAAGGTTAAATCTAGTCTTACTGAATTATACTGTGTAAAACTTCCGTCACATGCACAGTGCAGTGTTTACTGTAACGTTTAACAGTTAAAAGACTGAAGTTATTGGGCCACGGTGGAGGTCTAAGCTCTAATAACCTCTTTCCTGTTATTCATAAACATCCTAGCTTGCAAAAACATATTAAATTCAGGATTTTTATTCATTATATTTTTGTTGGCTAGGTCACATCGTATTAATATTAATATTGTTTTACTTGGCAACAAGCTTCTGGTCTGCTATCTTTATGTGATATGTTTATGAGAAATACAATATTTATGGTGTTGTGCAATTGTCCGGACTGGTATTTTGATATCCGGAAGGCCAAGTGACCAAAACAATTTAGCAAAAACTTTTTTTTTTATTTTACTAAGCATTTTGTTATTTACTGTGCTGTCACAACACAACACAGGCATTTAGTTTCTTGATGTCGTAAGCTGTTAGCATCATCCCTCGCCAACGTCTTGCATGTGGATGCTTTCTGACAACGCAGATATCTTACAAATCTTGACAGAGATTCTACAAAAGCACAAGCCGCTCTGTCTGTTCTCTCTTTTACAGTGAGATTTAGACCCGTAGCAATTTAAGAAGCATCTCATGTAATACAGAAGAGCAGCAGTGGGTTCTCACTCACAGAGTCATGCACAGACACATGCATAGTTAGATGTGCACACACGGGGCTTAGCGTGGAGATGACTACCACATGCTGTTTCACATTTCCTGACCCATCCTCAAAGCTTTTCTCAATATACCATTGTACACTGGCTTCAGATCTTTTCCCTATTTCACCTCAAAGCCCCCCCTTGTCTATCTCCCTCATCTCTTCATCTATCACTCTCCGTTTGCGTTTCTGGTTTTTTCATCTCAGCATTTTTTTTTTTTTTTTTTGTTCGGTTCCTGCTCCTTTCTTCCTCTCTCTTCTCCTTGTTGTCCACTTCCCCCTTATTCTTCCTGACACAAATTAGTTCGTAATTAAAACGCTCACGCTCAATTGGGCAAATTATTGCACAGTATGCTACACCTGAGTAGGGGGTGGTACAAGGAACGCACACGCAAACACACACACACACACATACACAGATGCAGACATTACACTGTGGTCACTGTCAGAGTGCAGAATCTCATTATGAATCATTTATGGCCTTTTACAGCAGCAGAGAACAATCCAAAGCATTTACAAGCAACCACAAACCCTACACAGCTATTCGCACACATAGACATGCAAGCGACATTTTATTGCCGACATGCAGCCCAGAGCGCTGCATTGTCCAGGTGTTTTCAGGCCCCTGCAGCTGTTGACAGGAAAAAAGATCTGTCCATCAGCGGGCGGTGGCATCCAAGGAGGCGGAAGCAGCCAGCCCGAGGATCAGAGGTCACATGTCACTTCCCAGACTAGAGGTCAGTGCTCTGTTGAGGCCTCACACTGCTGCAGCTCACACTTTAACATGTATCAGTCAGTGAGGAAACCAACCCACACAGGACTAACGCAACTACTGGAAGAGTTAATAACTGTTTTCCACAGTGTCTGAGCAATGTTTACACATGCTTTAGTATTGAATATCAACGATAATCTTGAATACACAACATGCTGTTTCTCTTTTCCCACTCTCTTATACACACAGAAAGTAAACCTGAACATGTGTGTACAGTACAGTACAGTTCAAGACATTCCAGCTCTGACTGGTAAGCCAGACAGCCTGAAGGAATGAGCACAAAAGTGACTTTTGGTGGGGATTTAAGCCGTTGAATGATTAAGACCAGTACTTTGGCTGTTCCTTTGCTGTGTAGTGTTGCTGTGCAATTCTGTGGTTAATGCAGGATTTACAGCAATTAACTTGATGATTGTCACAGAACAACTTCTACAGTTTGCCCAGTATTCCCTCATTTTGCTCTGAATTTGTTTTCAGACAAACAGCAAATATCGCAGTGAGATAAATCAGCTCTATCACCGTACAAGTCCAACAAAGTGTGACACCACACGCTCGCACACGGACATGCTAAGTACGTAAATGCACATGCAGTAACAAAATACCTAAAATGATCCCTTGTTGAGCAATGTTTACTTTTCTTTTCCCCACTGTGTGTGATTTTTATGGGTTTTAAAACGGCTATTGAGAAGGCAGAGCAGAGCAGAGCAGAACACAGTGGAGTGACTCCGTACCTATCTGGTTTGTTAAAAATCTAATTAAAATCTCAGCAGCACTTGTGAATCATATTGAATCTCATGTTCAAGCAATTCTTTATGAGGGAGCATGAGCCAGAATTTAAATAACACTCTTTTATAATTACACTTTGTGAAATCAACACAACCACCCACTGCAGAGTAAAGTATAGAAATGAATTCTCATTACATTACAAGCAATCGCTTAAGCTTAAAAAATGTTGGGCGTAAAAGGAAATGACAGCAAGTAGTTAAAAAAAAACTGTTACATTGTAGTGAGGCATTGAGTAACTTTCCTGCTTTAGGTACTGTTGAGTTAAGAACAATTATAAAAGGCTGTTTTGAAGAATGCAGATACAGATGATTACAAACATTTTGATTTCCACCAAGATTTAGATTTATGTGTTGATGAAAATAATCTCTTCGTCATTAATTTAGGGCACAAGGACAAGGAACAGAGGAAAACACAGCGCCCTGAGATATTTTACCGGGTGTTTTTGGCTTTGAGATTGAACAGATAAAGCGCTCAAGTTTGGAACAAATTATCTGTGTCCACGAGATAGACTGCACTTTAAACCCTGAGTTTCTTTTTCCACTAAGGATCAATCTCCGTGCTCCTTCTGAATCACTCCATTTCTCCTGCAGCCAATGTGCACTGTCTTTATTATCGTGAAAGGTACCGGGATATAAATTGTAAATTTATGGCAGATGAAGACTTTTGGTTGTCCGTGAAAAGTTTGCACCGCTAAAAGATTTAGCACCCACGGTTCAGAAGTACCCTGGCCTTTTGAGGTGACCTCAGACACACACACATACATTCACAGTACAATCTGGCACTGACTGTTATTAACTAAGGCACACGGAGACCAACTCTCTAAAAGGTGGCAAAGCATCTGAGGCAAACACTTGTAATTAAGATTTTTCTCACCATTTTCTCACCATGTGTTGGTATTTGAGGATAACGCAGACACACACACTATAATGACAGCTATGTTGACAAACTCTCAGCTCACATGGCCGGCAGTTCTGCAGCCAAATTCCCATGGCATCTGCGATATCTATAGAGCTGCAGTCCCCTGACGGACAGCCCTCTTTAGCAACTCAACTGAAAAAGACTTACTGTTCTAGCCTGTTTTACAATTCTTAATCATTGGCTAAACGCAGTATTATTACTTGCTGTGAATGAAAACTGACACTGTTGTATTTGACAAACGGGTCGTCTGTGTATGCGTCTGTGTCACAGTCTCTCTGTGGAACATCGTGTTGAGTGTGGGTGCACATGTAGGTGTCTGACCTTTGAGGATGACCTCCAGTTCATCTCGTAAGATGTCAAAAGTGCTGTATCTGGAGCTGGTCTCTGGGATGATGTTCTTTTTTAACCAGCCTCCACAGGCGTACTGGTAGAAGTTGTCACAGGGGTCCACGGTACCATCCATGTTCTCAATGAGACGAGACGCTGATTGCACAGAAGGGAAACCAGCTCTGAGAACTCAAGGGAATCACATGCTGCAGTGGACATACGTATGATCTGGTCCTCAAACCAGGAAGATGGACATATGTGAAATCAGGTCATTAGATGCAAAGCCCTTCATTATGTAAAAGTGTATCCATTTGCAGAAGTGAAACACTAAAGCAGAAGTAATTGGGTTCTGCTGGGCACCATTACAGGAAATATGGTAACTTTTCTGAGGTGCAATTAAATTACATAAGGCAGCTGAGGGATCTCTTGTGACAAGGCTGCCTGTCAAATCTGACTGAACTGGGACACTAGTTCCCAAAAATGCTTTTTTATGCTTAATTGGCATATGTTGCTAGAAAGTAGAGTAAGACTTACAAAGACAAAATGTATCATAAGAGTTTCTTTATGAGAACAAACTCTCCTTTTATAGATAAAGTGTAACCAGAGAACGCATTAAAACTTCTTCTGAATCTGTGTACCGTGTAATCAGCAACACAATGGAGCCTAAAAAAAAAAAGGACGTTAAGTTCAGAGAAAGGACGATGCACAAGCATTAAAGTTGTAAGGAATATAGTTACATCATGTTCAAGAAATGTGGATAAGATAAAAGATAGAAATAAACAAAACATTGATAAACTCTAACATTTCATTCATTACTGTTCAAACTGTACATGAGCTCATTTTCTCACATTATTTGTATAATTTTCTCGGTGCAGTTGTACAGATGTGCATCTCACAGAATGATCCTTTTTTTTTTTCTGTGTTTCTCGTAATCAGGATGTGTTTCTGTTTGATCACTGTTTTGATTTAGAAACGACATATTCAAAACTGAAGTGGCCATTTTCTCTAAGTACATTTTAAGTCTCTGAGCTTTTTGCAGCAGTCTAAGCTTTCCCATCCTCCTCTGAGAAAGAGAAAAGGCTTTCAGAATGACAATAAAGACACGGCACAAACAAACACACATACACATACACATACACATACACATACACATACACATACACATATACACACACATACACATACACAGCGCTTACCTGACTGCGTGCAGTCAGCAGTGGTGCAGATTTCATCTACAGAAAATGCAAAAGAAAC